>VMBQ01007313.1:0-40790 GCA_007657795.1 Dreissena rostriformis | reverse complement strand
CCATATAAGGAAAAATGCCACGCCCCCTTGCGGCCATGTTTTTTAACGAATCTCAACCATTTTCAAACTCAGCCCAGATATTATTAGTTCAAATATTCTGACCAAGTTTCATGAGCATTGGACCACAAATGTGACTTCTAGAGTGTTAACAAGGTTTTACCATACAGTAAAGCCATATAAGGAAAACTGCCCCGCCCCATGGCGGCCATGTTTTTCATTCAACTGGAACCATTTTCGAACTCGTCCAAGATATTATTGGGACACATGTTTTGACCAAGTTTCATGAAGATTGGACTAAAAATGGGACTTCTACAGTGTTAACAAGGTTTTACTATAGCCATATAAGGAAAACTGCCACGCCCCCTGGCAGCCATGTTTTTCAACCAACCGGAACCATTTTCGAACTCGTCCAAGATATTATTGGGACACATGTTCTGACAAAGTTTCATGAAGATTGGACTAAAAATGTGACTTCTAGAGTGTTAACAAGGTTTTACTATAGCCATATAAGACAACTGCCACGCCCCCTGGCGGCCATGTTTTTCAACCAACTGAAACCATTTTCAAACTTGTCCAAGATATTATTGGGACACATGTTCTGAGTAAGTTTCATGAAGATTGGACAATAAATGTGGCCTCTAGAGTGTAAACAAGGTAAATGTTGACACCGCACGACGCACGACGGACAAAGGCGATCACAATAGCTCACCATGAGCACGTTGTGCTCAGGTGAGCTAAAAATTTATCTATGCTGGACAAAACTATGCTCGGTAAAAAGTGCTCAGTACTAAATTGGACCTTGATCTTGGACATAATGATGTGCTTTTTGAGGGCAACACTATGTCTCTTCATGTAGATCTGTTTTTAAAGTTAATTAAAAATACCTCAATTTGAATTTTGACCTTGAATTGTGACCTTCACCTTGGACCTAGTTCTTGGACGCAACACTACATCTTATGCTGATCACTTATGACAAGCTATTTGAAAATCCATCTATGCTAGTCAAAGTTATGCTCTGGACAAAGTGTAAAGTACAATTTTCCTATAAATTGTGACCTTGAATGACCTTGGACCTGGTTCTTGTGCACAATACGCCGTTTCATCAGGCTGATCACCTATGACAAGTTCTATGAAAATTCATCCATGCTGTACAAATTTGTGCTCCGGACAAAGAGCCAACTACAAATTGCCTAAATGTGACTTTTGGCCTTGATTTGTGACCTTGACCTTTGTCCTACAGACTTTGTTGTTTTGCGTTTCACGCTGTCTCAACATGCTAAACACTTATGGCCAGTTAAATGAAAATCCATCCATGCACAAACAAATCTATACTGTGACATATATTTCCCGCTGCCCACCCTTGGGTGTGCCCATATTTCCGTTTTTCAAAGCTGCGTTTAATAATGAATAACTGCAATTTCTAAAAAAACTATATTTAAATTGAAATATTTTTATTTTATATTTATCAGGAATTTTTCTTAAATATATATCAGGAATTAATGAAGATTTATAAGTTTCCATAATAAAATACCAAATTTATATTAAAAATTCAAATGTACAAATATAAACTACAGACATAAACCAAACAAAGCTGCACGTCTCGAACATTCTTAATGAAATAAAAAACAAACAAATATAATTCTGCACATATTCATTCCAAAGTTCAATTCAATTCAAGGAAACACTAAGGGAAATTACGAAATCATCTTCAATTTTCCTACTGATGAAGTTCAATTCAAGGAAATTAATAAATAATCTTCAATTTTCCAACAGTTGCAGTTCCCAAGGGGGCTACTACTCACTGACGATTGCACGTTCATAACAGCCTTGATTTCCCTCTTGCATGCCTTCATGGATTTCATCATGATCAGGCATCGCATCTTGAACTGCAAGCAGGAAGTACCAGTATTGAGGATTTTACAGTCATATTATACATGAGCCTAGTTCTGTGAATAGGGGGTTTAATGCATGTGCGTAAAGTGTCGTCCCAGATTAGCCTGTGCAGTCCGGGTAATTAGGGACAACGCATTCCGCTTTTATGATATTTTTGGTTTAATGAAAGTCTCTTCTTGGCAAAAATCCAGTTTAAGCGGAAAGTGTCAAACAAGTCCAGGAATCTGAGTATGGTTTTACTGTTACAGTATCAGGGATGGAAATTAGTGGTTGCCCGTGAGCCCGGGGCAAGTAGATTTTGGCCTGGGCAACTCAATTTCAAAAGTTGTTAGTCCAGCAGGGCAACTTTTATTTTTTTAAGCTTGAAACAATTAAGTGCAATAAAATTAAATAAAAATAGGTGACTGTGGATCAATAATGAGTTAAATAATAATCATTTTTTCGGCCTAGGAAATGATTCAATTCAGGCTGATAGTAATACATTATGAATTGAAAGTGTGTCAAGTCAGCAATGTTATTTAATTATCTATTATTTTATTAAAAGAATTTATAAGATACACATGAGACGACATGTACATATTTCTGGGCTCGTTACTCTTTAGCTGGACAACCAGAATACTAAAGATGGTTGCCCGTGCGGGCAACCAATAGTAAAAAGTTAGTTTCCATCCCTGAGTATATATTTTATATAAAAAAAATAATCATAAAGACAAGCGTACATTTTATTTTATTGTTACTGTATGAATGGGGCTGGTAGCGAGGAGATATCTAATAGGTGTTCTCCATACCTACCACACTGAGCATGGGCCTCCAGTTCTCTAGATCTACGTACCACACTGAGCATAGGTCTCCAGTTCTCTAGATCTATGTACCACACTGAGCATAGGTCTCCAGTTGTCTAGATCTACGTACCACCGAGCATAGGTCTCCAGTTCTCTAGATCTACGTACCACACTGAGCATGGGTCTCCAGTTCTCTAGATCTAAGTACCACACTGAGCATAGGTCTCCAGTTTTCTAGATCTACGTACTACACTGAGCATGGGTCTCCAGTTCTCTAGATCTACGTACCACACTGAGCATGGGTCTCCAGTTCTCCCAGGAGGACTCAGATCCCGGGGATCCCTCCTTGCCATCCTCCCTGCTGCCTTCACGCTCCGTTGGGATCTTGCCGTTCAGAACATTCTTCTCTATGTAGGTTAGCAGACCCATGGCTTTCTCTGGCTGTAAAGTGAATACTAGAAGTGTAACGTTTATGGTGCATGCCCAGGCAAATGTTTCAAGCAAAATTGAAGATAAACAGGGATTTTTTTTAGTCTATAGCTTAAGCTGTTTATAGTATACAGCCCCTCTGAATTTTGTTTTTAAATTCATGAACTTGTTCCCATAAATTAAACTTACCTTTAGGAATGACATTCTCCAACAAATCACATCACATGAATATCCATTTTTTTCCGATTGTTTAGTTAGGGATTGCCTTAGGCTTATAAAAAACGCTGCTACAGGACACCTTATTTTGATTAAACGCTTAGTAAAAATAAAAGGGAAACAACAACAACAACAACATCAGTGAACTGCTTTTGGATGAACCATCTAGTTATATTAATGTTTACCTGGTATGTGCACAGATACAACTCCACTTGTAAAAGCAGCACTTTCTTGCATAGACCTTCATCTGTGAAATCAGTCATCAAAATCAGTGTTATATTGTCATGTAAACTCACTGGCTATAGGGCATTTCACAATACTTCAGATATTACAAAAAGTTGAAAACTTTCAAACATAATATTTTATGAATACATGTTTTTATTACTTATCACATATGATTCATATAAATTATTTATAAAGTATTCACAAACTACATAACAAAAAATTAAAAATAATAGCGACTAGTTTATGGACTTTTTAATGCTTGCTATTAAGCATAAAGACTTATCAAAGGATAGGTCCATGTGGTGTAATGGATATGGTGTCGGCCTATTGACTGGGAGGTCACGGGTTCGATCCTCACTGTGGAGAGTGTTTTAGATCTCCCCCAAAAATACTAAGTACTGGTTCTAGGCCCAGGAAATAGACTCGAGAGAGTTTCAAATAAGTAGTACCGGTAAGTACTTTTAATGCAATTGAGATAAAAATAAAAAGGTTTAAACTATATCAGCATTTAGACTTAAATTCTCACCATAAAATATCAGTCGCTAAATAATTTCAAGTAAGGTAGAACAAAGTACCCACCTCCAGTGGAGCTGAGTGGATCAATGAATGGGAAGAGTTTATCAAGGATGGCGAGAGCGGCCTTATTCTGTCGCAGATGGTACAGAATGACGGCTTGATTGTAGAACAGAACGCTGTGGTCCACATCCTCCAGGCCCTCCCAGCTCTCAATGTTCACATGTGCCTGCAGGTAAGTGACCCATGAAAGCCAAATGGTCCTATTTTAATGTGCAGAGGACATACTCCTTACTTTCAAAGTTATCATGCAAGTGAAAAGCTAAATATAACTTTGTATCAACCAACTATGACAGTCAAAAGCAGTGCTAGCCTTACTATGCCATCGGGTATGGTCACTTAGTAACATACCGGTAGCTATTGCATACCCATCTGTTTTTTGTAATTTCACACTAATTTAATAATGTGATAAATCTTGTAATTAGTAACCACTAAGTTTTGTTTCTTACTGATAAATTGGAAATACAATTTATTTATAACACATTGTGTACAAAGAGTGTCAATTTAAAACATTTAAAACATATTTTAATTTAACCTAAAAGCCAGCAGCGATGCTTATAATTCCGCCTCAATATTCCCAATGGCAGACATGTACAATTGCAATAAGAATTTATAGTTGATAAATTAATTCTGAATTAACATTATTAAGGGTTAAAAATGGATTTGTTGTTATCAAAATATGGTTAGTAAACAAAGTTCTTTTACAATATTCACCTATATTTGAGTATTGTAGGTCATGAATGAAGCGACAGAAATTTTAGTATGAACTTTCGCTATTGAAAAGATGGTGTAGACTATTGATGCCAAGAGTAGCATTTGTGGCAATTTATATTAACTAGTGTGGATCTGTGTTCTTACCATCTGACACACGCTAGCCAGACTCAGTCTGAACTCATCTGTGCTCTGAGATCCGGACAGGCAGAAGTCTGCCACAGCCTTATTGTGTACTACACGGGGGTCTGAGCCTCGCTGAGCCATAAGTTTGTTCATCACGTTACAGCAGGATGTGAACTGCTTCCGGTCGAATTCTTGCATGGCTAAGGCAGCCAGTTCTTTCTGCTGCTCCGTCACTGGTGGATTTTCACCCATTTTTATCCTGTAACTGGAACTTATTTAATAAGCAAATTGAATGTGCAAATAATTCATTCCAGATTTATATTATATTGATTAGATATTGTTGCGTAAAGCCTATACATTATTATTATAAATGAATTTGAATATGAAGCATTATGGTGTTCATCCGATTGCATTCACATATATGATATTAAATACTACTATCCGAAATATAACATCCGAAAACTAGTCTATTTACGCGAAACGTTCAATTTCGGCTCGCAGGGCGGAATTTTTTCCAAATATAATTTGTTTTCAAAATATACGATTGTTACTTATTTTGACCTGTAAATATTGGCCATTAGAGCGAGTATTCATAGGTTATTTTAATCAAATTACCTTCGGACTAAGCGTATGTAATAGCGTAAAAGAAAACTTGGCAATCACCGTAGGTTACTTGCTACCAAACTTGAACAATTACCGTGCTGCAGTCCAGAATATATTTTGGACGCACTAATCGCGATGATTTAGACAACAGTCTATTAAAAAAAGACATTGTTATACATAGTGTAATTATTGTATTTTCGTTGTAAATATCCAAGTAAAAAAGAATTTAACGCTAGCAGAGATAGCCACGCAAAGAGTATCAATTGGAACGCTTGCTTTACCAGTGAATGAAAAACCTTTTTATACTGCCCGCACCAAATATAAACTAAAAAATGATCTTATCACAATACGTGGCGTCGTATCTTGAACAAGATTATGTGTACTTTTTATTAGTAAAGAAAGGGTTATACCAGCGCAAAATGAAGAGTATTTAGTCTGCTGTCACAACTGTAGGTATAGAAACATCATTTAAGTATGATATAACATTGAATTTGTAAGCTAGACTATTTCGCCTAAAGGCACCATATCATCGAGTAATGATTTGTTTCCACCTTGTGTTGATGCGCATAAGAATGTTCAAGCGCTTGGTCAATACATCCAGCTTATAACTCAGAACTGCATGTGCTAGCAAATAAAAGACAAAACCATAATAAGTAAACTCATTTGTCTAAACCATTTTGACCGCGATAGTACTGGAATTCAATCAGCAATACCTGCTTCCCATAAATGAGAGTCTTCATTGGAGGTCTAAATTGCGAACCATCCGATGAAATGAGAAAGCAATAGAGCGACCGATCAGTTGATGCTTTGAAAGTAAATAACAGAAATCAGATAGACTACGGCGTGAAAACGCTTCAAAGCACGGTATCACCAAGGGACGGTTTGTTTCTCCAGACGAGAAGTGTAAGTCTCTTTAACCCATTTATGCCTAGTGGACTTTCCCATCCTTCTAAATTGGATCAATTTATTTCCAAAATTAGGGAAGTATAGTATTTTTATTTCTATATTTAGAATATTTCTTACAGAAATTCCTTTAAGCAAACAGCGCAGACCCTGATGAGACGCCGCATCATGCGGCGTCTCATCCTGATGAGACGCCGCATCATGCGGCGTCTCATCTGGGTCAAGGCTGTTTGCCAAGGCCCTTTTTTCTAGACGCTAGGCATAAATGGGTTAAGCGCGCATACAGTTCACTTTATGGCACAGCCATTCATGTGCTAGAAAATAAAAGACAACTATAGTGAGATAACTGTATTGTGTAAACCATTGTGACAGAGAATGTACTGGAACTCGATTCTCAATACCTGCATCCAATAAATGGCAGTCTTCGATGGAAGTCTCAATAGTACGTGCTGAATTGATCTCATTGGAATATGCAACGGTGGAGTGTTATATACTTTAGATTTTTTTGTCTTCATTCTTTTATATCCAGGGTAGCTGACCGATGCAAATGTCGTGGTAGGTGTTTTCCTCACTAAACAAATATTTCTATACATTATTTTGTGACTCGTGTTTATGCGTTTGTTTTGTATTGTCCGATGCAAATCTTGAACTGTGCAGACGTTATGCTCTTTAACAATGTTTGGATAGGCTTATGGTACATACAAATACATATTCATTGGTAATATGCGTATTTATTTTCTAAAAATAATAAGCTATATTTCTTCTTTTTTATTTTTTGTTTTCATGATTGGTTGATTGGTTTTAATTGTTTACTTCCTTAGTTATCACAGCTCAATGTATGTTGAGTGGACGCATTAGTTGTGTGTGGCTGTCAGCATTCAACATACGACGTGAAACCGATATTATATATATGAAATATTAATACACGTGTTGTATTTATGACTTTCAGATATTATTACAGAAGCAGAACGGGACATCGTGTTATCAGTATACTCTCCAGGCGCAGAACATT
Organism: Dreissena rostriformis; assembly: GCA_007657795.1. Lineage (NCBI taxonomy): Eukaryota > Metazoa > Mollusca > Bivalvia > Myida > Dreissenidae > Dreissena > Dreissena rostriformis. The sequence continues at coordinate 33,317 of VMBQ01007313.1, read as the reverse complement.
TAAGCACCTCGTTTATTGATTAGAAGTGAGAAATGTATTTGAATATTTCATGAGTCGTCAAGGTTCGATCTCCATTCGCATGATTGATTTCATTGATATCCCTAATAGCAAAGTCATTCGTTAGTCACTTCACTTGTAAACTAGGCGGCCTTATCTTTGCTTCATATGTTTGCAAGGTGAGAGAAAACATATAACGTTTGTATGGAAGCTTATCTTTCATTTAAACGCGATGTGGCCGTGGTGTTACTTTACTGATGTATGAATGCAGGAAAAATAACTGATACTATTTGTTTGCAATTTAATTCAGGAAAAAATCGTTTCATGTTGAATTTATAGATGCAAATTATAACGGCCTAGGTGACATAAACTTGATATACTAATCGGTGTGCATTAAATGAAAATATCTAAAGGGAAATGAAAAACTAAATGGCTTGCATATGGCAATTTCTAGGACGAATTGTCATTAAAGGGACTGTAAACCACGAATGACGAAAAAAGAAAAGTTCTAAAATACCGATTTTTTTTTACAATTATTAGTTTATATTGATTAAAATATCACGACTGGTATATAACATAACTTGAAAAAAAACAAAAAAAAAAATTTTTTTTTTAATTTTTACTGGGTATGTCTACCAGGTAACTACCAGTTAACTATAAATAACGCAAGTAGATTGATCATCATCGTCACGTGGGAAGCAAATTGTGCATGCGTAGTGAATTGTATATATTTTATATATAAAATGATCAATCTACTTGCGTTAGTTATAGTGTGTATATCGTTATTTTACCTATTTTCGCGATGTACTTTCGATTTCACATCGCGAAATTTTATTACCAAATATACTGAAAATATGAACTTTTTTCAAGTAATGTAATATACCAGTCGTGATATTTTAATCAATATAAACTAATAATTGTAAAAANGTGACCTTGACCTTGGAGATATTGACGTAATTCTTTCGCGCGACACACCGTCCAATGATGGTGAACATATGTGCCAAATGATTTCAAAATCCCTTGATGAACGACATAGTTATGGCCCGGACAAGCTCATTTATGGCCATTTTTGACCTTTGACCTCAAAGTGTGACCTTGACCTTGGAGATATTGACGTAATTCTTTCGCGCGACACACCGTCCAATGATGGTGAACATATGTGCCAAATGATTTCAAAATCCCTTGATGAACGACATAGTTATGGCCCGGACAAGCTCATTTATGGCCATTTTTGACCTTTGACCTCAAAGTGTGACCTTGACCTTGGAGATATTGACGTAATTCTTTCGCGCGACACACCGTCCAATGATGGTGAACATATGTGCCAAATGATTTCAAAATCCCTTGATGAACGACATAGTTATGGCCCGGACAAGCTCATTTATGGCCATTTTTGACCTTTGACCTCAAAGTGTGACCTTGACCTTGGAGATATTGACGTAATTCTTTCGCGCGACACACCGTCCAATGATGGTGAACATATGTGCCAAATGATTTCAAAATCCCTTGATGAACGACATAGTTATGGCCCGGACAAGCTCATTTATGGCCATTTTTGACCTTTGACCTCAAAGTGTGACCTTGACCTTGGAGATATTGACGTAATTCTTTCGCGCGACACACCGTCCAATGATGGTGAACATATGTGCCAAATGATTTCAAAATCCCTTGATGAACGACATAGTTATGGCCCGGACAAGCTCATTTATGGCCATTTTTGACCTTTGACCTCAAAGTGTGACCTTGACCTTGGAGATATTGACGTAATTCTTTCGCGCGACACACCGTCCAATGATGGTGAACATATGTGCCAAATGATTTCAAAATCCCTTGATGAACGACATAGTTATGGCCCGGACAAGCTCATTTATGGCCATTTTTGACCTTTGACCTCAAAGTGTGACCTTGACCTTGGAGATATTGACGTAATTCTTTCGCGCGACACACCGTCCAATGATGGTGAACATATGTGCCAAATGATTTCAAAATCCCTTGATGAACGACATAGTTATGGCCCGGACAAGCTCATTTATGGCCATTTTTGACCTTTGACCTCAAAGTGTGACCTTGACCTTGGAGATATTGACGTAATTCTTTCGCGCGACACACCGTCCAATGATGGTGAACATATGTGCCAAATGATTTCAAAATCCCTTGATGAACGACATAGTTATGGCCCGGACAAGCTCATTTATGGCCATTTTTGACCTTTGACCTCAAAGTGTGACCTTGACCTTGGAGATATTGACGTAATTCTTTCGCGCGACACACCGTCCAATGATGGTGAACATATGTGCCAAATGATTTCAAAATCCCTTGATGAACGACATAGTTATGGCCCGGACAAGCTCATTTATGGCCATTTTTGACCTTTGACCTCAAAGTGTGACCTTGACCTTGGAGATATTGACGTAATTCTTTCGCGCGACACACCGTCCAATGATGGTGAACATATGTGCCAAATGATTTCAAAATCCCTTGATGAACGACATAGTTATGGCCCGGACAAGCTCATTTATGGCCATTTTTGACCTTTGACCTCAAAGTGTGACCTTGACCTTGGAGATATTGACGTAATTCTTTCGCGCGACACACCGTCCAATGATGGTGAACATATGTGCCAAATGATTTCAAAATCCCTTGATGAACGACATAGTTATGGCCCGGACAAGCTCATTTATGGCCATTTTTGACCTTTGACCTCAAAGTGTGACCTTGACCTTGGAGATATTGACGTAATTCTTTCGCGCGACACACCGTCCAATGATGGTGAACATATGTGCCAAATGATTTCAAAATCCCTTGATGAACGACATAGTTATGGCCCGGACAAGCTCATTTATGGCCATTTTTGACCTTTGACCTCAAAGTGTGACCTTGACCTTGGAGATATTGACGTAATTCTTTCGCGCGACACACCGTCCAATGATGGTGAACATATGTGCCAAATGATTTCAAAATCCCTTGATGAACGACATAGTTATGGCCCGGACAAGCTCATTTATGGCCATTTTTGACCTTTGACCTCAAAGTGTGACCTTGACCTTGGAGATATTGACGTAATTCTTTCGCGCGACACACCGTCCAATGATGGTGAACATATGTGCCAAATGATTTCAAAATCCCTTGATGAACGACATAGTTATGGCCCGGACAAGCTCATTTATGGCCATTTTTGACCTTTGACCTCAAAGTGTGACCTTGACCTTGGAGATATTGACGTAATTCTTTCGCGCGACACACCGTCCAATGATGGTGAACATATGTGCCAAATGATTTCAAAATCCCTTGATGAACGACATAGTTATGGCCCGGACAAGCTCATTTATGGCCATTTTTGACCTTTGACCTCAAAGTGTGACCTTGACCTTGGAGATATTGACGTAATTCTTTCGCGCGACACACCGTCCAATGATGGTGAACATATGTGCCAAATGATTTCAAAATCCCTTGATGAACGACATAGTTATGGCCCGGACAAGCTCATTTATGGCCATTTTTGACCTTTGACCTCAAAGTGTGACCTTGACCTTGGAGATATTGACGTAATTCTTTCGCGCGACACACCGTCCAATGATGGTGAACATATGTGCCAAATGATTTCAAAATCCCTTGATGAACGACATAGTTATGGCCCGGACAAGCTCATTTATGGCCATTTTTGACCTTTGACCTCAAAGTGTGACCTTGACCTTGGAGATATTGACGTAATTCTTTCGCGCGACACACCGTCCAATGATGGTGAACATATGTGCCAAATGATTTCAAAATCCCTTGATGAACGACATAGTTATGGCCCGGACAAGCTCATTTATGGCCATTTTTGACCTTTGACCTCAAAGTGTGACCTTGACCTTGGAGATATTGACGTAATTCTTTCGCGCGACACACCGTCCAATGATGGTGAACATATGTGCCAAATGATTTCAAAATCCCTTGATGAACGACATAGTTATGGCCCGGACAAGCTCATTTATGGCCATTTTTGACCTTTGACCTCAAAGTGTGACCTTGACCTTGGAGATATTGACGTAATTCTTTCGCGCGACACACCGTCCAATGATGGTGAACATATGTGCCAAATGATTTCAAAATCCCTTGATGAACGACATAGTTATGGCCCGGACAAGCTCATTTATGGCCATTTTTGACCTTTGACCTCAAAGTGTGACCTTGACCTTGGAGATATTGACGTAATTCTTTCGCGCGACACACCGTCCAATGATGGTGAACATATGTGCCAAATGATTTCAAAATCCCTTGATGAACGACATAGTTATGGCCCGGACAAGCTCATTTATGGCCATTTTTGACCTTTGACCTCAAAGTGTGACCTTGACCTTGGAGATATTGACGTAATTCTTTCGCGCGACACACTGTCCAATGATGGTGAACATATGTGCCAAATGATTTCAAAATCCCTTGATGAACGACAAAGTTATGGCCCGGACAAGCGAGACAGACAGACAGACAGACAGACAGACAGACCGACCGACCGACAAAGTGACTCCTATATAGCCCCCATTACCAATGGTAATGGGGATATAATAAGAGGTTACATGGAATACAAAAGGTAGGTATATAGACAAATCTACTTTTTGTAAAGGTGACCTTGACTCAACAGGCATCACGGAATCTAGTTGATCCCAAGCTAGGTCTGCATGTAAGCTATCACACACATAATTTTAGTGCAAAACCTATATCCTGTCAATAGCTTTTGATTGAAAAATGTTTTGTGACTTACCCAAATGGAATGAAATACCAACCTGTTCTGCATCTAATCTACATACACACAAATTATTTAAAAAAACTGTCTCCATCCTAACTTGAGTTATTGAACAGAAACTATTTTGTTATTTTGAGAAACAATGACCTTGTTCTATCTTACCCAGTAATCCCAAAGTGGGTCTGCATGTGAAATACCTTCACTCACAATTTCACTCTTTTATCAACATTCTTACTAAATACCTTCACTCACAATTTCACTCTTTTATCAACATTCTTACTAAATATCTTCACTCACAATTTCACTCTTTTATCAACATTCTTACTTAATATCTTCACTCACAATTTCACTCTTTTATCAACATTCTTACTAAAGTTTATGAGTCTGGCATTTTCCTGGCCATTAAAATGAAAAATGCAATTTCGGGACTCGGATTGTTTCGCATGAAAAGTCCACTGATTTCGGAAAAAGCTAATTTAATACAACTCCTTTTAATAATTCAAATAATAAGAACAAAATCATATAAATTATAGGTATATACTTTGTTAGATGTAATTGAAATAAAATTGAGATATAATAATCAATAGACACTTCTTTATAACAATATTATCAAACAAATTTCAAATTGGGATTTTTTTTCAAATTGGGATTTATAATTGTGGCGTGTTCTGAGAAAACTGGGCAAAATGCTTGTGNTGAGTGTTGCAGGGTCAACATATCTGACTAAAATACTGTAATTATCGTCTGTCACTTTCTCTAGACTTGTCACTGTCGTTATTCGTTACTATTATAGTGAGATTCGTATGTGCTTCATTTGTTATACTATTATCGGATTCTGTAATATTCTTGTATTGATTGATATCATTTTTGCATTGCGTATTATTAAAAAATGTATAGCAAATCAGCAGCGTTTACGTTACTATAAATACATGTAATGTCAGTACATGCTTCTATAATGTGTTCATAATATAAACTCAATCGCACTTCTGACGGAACACATGAATTCTTCTTCCTTATTTATTGATTATTCACAAACGTATTTCGTCACAATTTGAAATATAAACAAATAAATCATTTTAAATATACCCAAGAACATTTATTTGAATTGATTAATAATTTAATTAATTAAAATTATATAAACAATATCAATATAAAGTTCAAATTTATCAAATCTCTCAAATCTAAAAATATTTAGTTCCGGTGGAATTCATTAATCAAAATGTAATTTGCACTAAATACATATCATGTCCAAGTTTCTCAGTATAATGTACGCCAACTCAAGCTCTGGCGGCTGGATGGCCACATTTATCTCATTGAAAACCCACAATATCAAAGTCTTATTGAATTTTCAAGTCCCCGGAGGCAGAACTGGCGTACAGATCTTGTCTTTTCACGCATGTTTATGGCTCGACAACATTGACTTGACAGTGACTGACTTGACAGTGAACTCCATTAGCGTAAACATCTCGCATGGATTGTTTCCTGTAATTGCATTCGGTTTTGTTCGTGCACGATTTGCACCATTAAGATTGCAATCATCCATTTGAACAGCACGTGCAGTACGAGGAAACCACAGTCGTACGTGGTGCAGATGTGTAAGAGCGTCGTGGATAAATGTGACTTTGTTTACAATGGTATCAAACAATATTATTTGTAATTTCAAGTCGATATCATGCCTAGTTGTTTAACAATTAAACTTATAAAAGTGTCCGATAACAATTGCGTTTAAATGTATACACACGCACATTATTTATAAGATGGAATTCAAGTATGTCATGAAAAGTTGCTAATTGATTGTATAGTCGTCAAAAGGCATGATTCAAGTATGTCTTGAAAAGGTTAACAAGTTGTTTATTGAATGTATAGTCGTCATAAGGCATGACATCTAGAGCATTTATTAAAACAAACCAGTATTCACATGCCACCAATGCCTTTTCGATCAACCTGGTAAAATTCTTAATTTTATTAAATGGGTGCACGAGACAGCACGCATATTTTGTATTCTTGTTGATTTTTTCCACCTCGTTCAGTTTACCAGACTTCGTGTCGGTTACTATAGCATGTGAACGGTGCAAACGCACAGCGAATTATTGAAAACAATATCGCGCTATATACAAGCATTATTTTTTGTTTGTATTTATAAACATACTTATTTTCTATATAACCTGTGCAGATACTACATCAGCCTTGGCGAGAACGGTGGCTTTCAGTCTGAAGAGCTTGACCAGCTAGTGGACATCGCAGGAAATGGGGAGCTCTACATCATCGGCGGGTCACTTCAGAAGCTGGCCAAAGGAAGGTCTTCCCTGAAGGTCAAGGTCACGATGGTCTCATTGGTGTCAGTGAGCGAGGTCACACTAAATGTGGCCAGCAAAAGCAAGAATCGGGCACATGTTTACGACAAGGATAAACAGGCATGGTAGGTCCTTTTATGGCCCATTTAAATGTGTGTAAATGAAGCAAATGTTTAATAAACGGTAAGTGTGTTCGATAAAGTTATGTGATGTTTATGTCATATATTATTCATGTTTGTTTAACGTACACCTTGCCGATAACTATATTAACGTAAAAGGAAGAGGACACAGCGCAATTTAATTTTCCTGTTTGAGGTGATATATACATCTTAGCATAGTACTGATATCCATACAGTCGCATCATGGGCTGCCTTGACAGTGCATGCTTAAATAGTTGTATTCTTGAAATTGTGAAAACCATGTGAGATAAAATATTGATTCAGATATTCATCAACCTTTAACACGTTTAAAAACTACATCTTGTAAATGTTTTTTAACCATTTCACTCATAATGTTTTCTACTTGTATACTTTGAGCTAAATGTCTCTGATGGTATTGTCATCAGCTCAGTTACGAGAAATTCGGATAACATATTATCAGAAATAATAAAAGATCGAAGAAAAACTGAATAGTTGCCCCGAAATGCGGATCAATTGTCTAGCTAACGAGATTGTAAACAAGCATTTTTTGTTCTAATAGTTTTTCTGATTTTTTTTCGGAATCGCCGTATCGTTCAATTGGAAACATTGACAAATCCTTGCACAGACATTTTAGTTAATTACCATTAACATAGTCTCTTTCAACTATTGAGATTGGAGGATTCCGGTCTGTTCTTGTTATTGGGTCTTCACTGCATTCTTAATCAGTTTATGGAAATAAATTGTTGTTGTATGCTTATTTTGCATCGGTGAAATAAAACTGTTACATAATCGAATCGTAATATACATTGAAGCATTTGAGATTCACTTTTTGGCATTTCGATTAGTTCATTTATGATCTATTATTAGAAATATAGCGTTTGCATTAATAGTTGTTATATCTATATTATGTCCTGAAATGGTGTTTATGTAATATCAGCTATAGCCAACTGTTGCTACTAACATCGAGGTTAAGATATAGGTAAAGCATAACATTCAAGCTTAATGCCCAACATTTCATTGTCTTGATGTAGCATGGTATAGCATGTTCAATCATTTGTTTTCCAAATACGTCTTTAGTAATTGCGATTGGTCATGAGAAATGCGTTCTGACAATTTCCAGGTTTGGGGTTTTAACGAATGATATAACATTCCATTCTTTTACTGTATTTGGCTAATGTTATCTTATATTCTGTTTATTACCATATACGAACATTTCCGGTAGTTATTGAACCGATGCCTATATGCCCAAATGGAATTTGAATCATAAAAAGCATGGAATTTCAAAGGCAAAAGGTGGCATTCGCGTTTGAAGAAACCATCTTTACATATGTTAACAATGTTAAAAGACAATAACCGTATTTTTATATTATAATGTCTTTGGACCTGAAAACTTTAAATAATTGGTTCCAACTTAACATTTTGGTTGTTAAAGGAAAGTGTTATTCAAAGATATTTAAAGATGTATTCGATTTATTTTATAGACTTTTCAATAATGACTATATCAACATATTAACATGAAATAATTTGACATATCTTATGTACTATATTTATCACAGAAATCACTTTTTCCACAAAGATCTGTGATGGACAACATCTTACATATGTTTTAACACAGACAATATCAGCCGTGTTCTTTTGCTTAAGTAAGGTTTCTTGGTATTCATGCCGACTTGTTTTCAGGCTAGTCGAGGCGGACACGACCGGATCCCATCTGGCGTTCCGACTTTATTACACTGACGTCACGCACGTGCCTCGGAAGAACAGTCGCTTCGTCTGCTGGAACATGCTCGTGCTTACGAGGTAAAGCAAACATCACGTGGCCAATTATGCTTTATTTCCTTTGTGACATCAGAAAAAACAAAGTATGAATACTTGTTTGCTTGCTGAGTATATTGTTATACAAAGAAATGAATGCTATTGTTTTGTATACATATACATACCGTGCTTACTACACAGTCATTTATACTTGTGATATTTAAAAGTAATTTGTTGTATAAAAACAAGAAGTAACATTAAGAGGCTGTAACAGTGGAAGTAACAACAAAACATTTAATACAGATACTTCTAATTGAATTGCAATTAACATTGATTTCAATAATGCATGAACAGCTGGTAGAATTGTTGACCACGCACGTCTATACTGCTCATTATGTTAACAACGATATTAGAAAATTGCTTCTTTGATATAAAATTAAACATGTTGGCATATGATAGCAAAAGTAGAACATGGAAACCCCTTTTTTAAAGGAGGATAGAAGTGCGCTTACCGTTAAAGTATTCATTTGGATTCATTATTTTTCTAACATTTACATATTCAAGGATACATATATGACAAGAGCAACCCACGCATGTTTCAGGTACATTCCAGAACACAAGGTGCAGACAAACTATGGGCCGTTCAGTCGATATTACGTACAGCAAGACATCGATGAAGGTCACCTGATCACGACTACAATCCCATTGGCCGATGTGAGTTTTCAGGCATTCCAACCTCAATTATTATTCCATTTATCTTATTGAACCAATGAAAATAAACGCAAATTAAATTAATCCAATCCACAATTATTAAGTAGCAGAATTCTTCTATAATATTTTAAGTTGGTATTAAGCTTGATTTTTATATCGTGTTCAATCATGGGGCAATATCAAATTAAGTTTACATTTTAAGAAGAATTATTAATTGAGTAAGTATTCCTTTCTAGCCATGAACCCCTTTTAAACCTTCAGTGTTTTTAATTAACCGACCCAAAGCGGGGACTGTAACTAGTTTTTTTTCTGTATAACCTATATCGTAGAATACCAACTGACAGTTTATCTCAAGAAAATGTTTCTTAGGTTGTGTTGGTACTTTGTTTGCACTGGTTATGACAATTGTACATACAGCAACTACCTTGCAGCTGACCGATGCCCGGTGTCTGTACACTGACCCAGAAGATCCCAACCTCACGCTGCACATCGAGTGGGTGGAGTCACACCTCCTGGCCACACCCACGTACCACGCCCATGACGACATCGACAAACTGCAGAAACATCAAATGAGGCAAGAGTTGAATACATGGTGTTAAACATAACTAGAGATAAGTTATAAATATATGTAAACTATAACAAATTATATACAAATAAAGCTAAATAAATAGCGGACACATTTATTTATCAAAAGCTCAGACGAATAATCGTCACGTGAGATTTAAAATATATTATATTTATTACAAAGACAGAGCTTGTGTTTGTTATTCTTGATAAATGCATTTTTTGCAAATATTTCCCATTTGAATGTAATCCCAAATACGAGTTTGCAATTAATAACACATATTCTAAAAGTAAGTAAAATGATCTAACATGTTTTATTATACTTACTTGTAATGGATACATACAGTTGTCTTGTGTGATAAACACGAGAACAAATACATAGATATGACCATTTTGCTTTGTAATAACTTAGCAATAATGATGTTCGCCATTAACCATAATGGGTATGACAAATATCATTCTTTTGTAACCAATAACTTCATACCAATTTAATGGTGTAATCATTTCTTTGTTAATTCCCTACATATGCAATGATATCCGTATTGAAGACTATATAGCTCTACAATGAAACAAATGCGTGTTCATATAACTATTCTTGTAAATAATGTAATGTAAGGTTGCATGCTGTCGTTTAGTGTACCGTCTTGAATGCAATATAGATACATATAAACGTTCCGAAGGAAAAACAGTTGATGATTGAAACCTACAATGCTTTCTGAATGTAATTATTTATACATCTAATATTCTTCTTAACCAGAAACCTTTTTCATCGAGACCAAAACCGTCGATTTCCATAATAAGTATTATCTTAATGATACTTATTCTTGCTGAAACAAAAAGCAGCGATGTCATTAGTCAAATCAGCTTTGTATAGTTTCTCTCCACATACATTGCATGAGGCGCAACGGAATATTATTTTGCCAGAATTAGACTAATTGCCTGCCTAAGTGGACATTTATGAACAGCGTTTCATTATAGTGGATTAATGCTCGGCAGCTCGGGTATATAATTCTACATCAAGAAAATAGCTAACTTCATGTGTGTGACAAAGCACTTAAGATTTCATGCATAAAATACCATGAACAAATAACAGAGATATTATTTTGCCTGCAAGGGGAGATGGGGATAAATAACATGCATTAACCATGTTTAGTTATCGATAACTGAAGTCTGTGAGTCTACCGTAACGTCGAACCGGAATCGGTCATAAATGTACCATACCAGACTTTATTAATTCAGTGTTTGATTGCAAACATACGCTGTCAAGATTGTGTCGTAAAACTTAGTAGTGGATTGTATCCTAATTATATGAACAAAATGGTAGTAAGCCCAATGTGGAATTAACGTCTGCAAATATACTAATCTATATGCGTGTTGTGAAATATATTAAAGACTACAAAGTATGGTTATACCTTTGATACACAAATTGTATTTGTTTGAAGCTCAACTGCGTTGAAAGCCTAAGGCTTATTGAAACACGATTGGGTCATATTTCTGGGTAGAACCAGTACTTTGTGTCTGAAGAGGAGATATTGAGAACGTTTCCGGATTCACAAAAATCACAACATAAAACTTACGGCTTTTTTGTATTACTAATTTACCGAAGCTGACAAAAATCTCACACGCTCATACACACATAAAAAATATTACGTTGTTTCGATATAACTTGCAGGAAATTTAGAGCAAAGACCTACAAAACAACACTAGTTCTTTCGGATGGCAGTCTTTAAGAGTTTTGAATACTGTTCTTTTTTACCTTTTGGTTTTCAGACGGGAGATCTTGGCCCTCCAGTCTGAGAACCTTGTGCTGGAGAAGCAGCTGCACAGCTACCAGCAGTCCCTGGCCAAGTCCATGGACAAAGACGGCACACTGAGCCGACCGGCCAACATGCCCGCCATACGGGCCAGCGTCACCTCCAGCGAATCCATGATGTCGGATCGGTCGACGGCATTGCAGCAAAAGAACAGACCGCACGAAAGTTATGGCACATTGACTAGTAACCAAGTATTTTCTACACAGGTTAATACCAGTGCAGATAGAATCAACAAGTCCGTTGACAGGTTTGTTACTCATGCAACCAAAATCGATACTTTAACCACCAATAAATACAGCTCGCCAGCGATTGAGAATGGGTCTGTGGATAAGTACAAGGTCCCATCAAAACGACAGGAATCTTTTGTAACAGCAGACTCTGGTTGTGTAGAAAGCACTATGCAGGTAACTCCTAGAAATAAGGATGACATGATGGTAGAAGGTGTGAAAACGACGACGTACACAGCGTTGGAAATGTACGGGTCTCCCATGGACCGACACGGTACATCTGCAAGTAAGTACAAAACGCCGATACCTCCTAGCCCCGCCCGATTGGATGCTAGACCGAGTTCAAACAAGAACAGGCGGAATTCCGGGACGACCAAGTACGATTTAGACGAAGACAAGTTTGGGACTTATAGAGGCAAAGACGTACAACCTTCAGACATAACTGAGGTTAGGAATACAACTTCAGAGCGGTACAGACCACCAGACAGTCCGAGACCGGTGCCTCGGGAGCGAAAGGGATCCCGTGACATCAGTAGAGGGTCGGACATGGGTCGAGAGGAGAGAAAAGAAGGATCAAGGGATAAGGTGTATAAGAAAGATAGTTCAGTGGACAGAATGCCATATAGGTATAGATGAAACTGAAATAGACAATATCCATTATGGAAAGATGACTAGGAAAGTCAAATATGTAACGCGGTTTCCTTACCCCATTGGTTTTCAGGAAGATATACATCAATCGAATATCCAATTACTTCATGAAAAAATAAACCCGTTCATTGGTTGAAGATTGACTTTTTAAAAACTTATTTGCACTAAATGCAATTGTTATGCATAAGTATAGTCTACACATTTTTATGATATGTAACATTTAATGTTATGCTCATGTTGAAGTTAGAGATGATGCAATTGTTAACTATTTACCATATTTCTGACATGTTGCGATTTTTAAGCAATATTATAGCACAGTAACGTGTATGAATTAATTCAGCCCAATGAATGCAAAGCACAAATTGCATACTTACATGAATTCCATTTACAAATGAATGTATAAACAATGTATACAATATGCATTTTAATTGTTTTTTTTTGCCTTGGTTCCTAACACTTATCCTTATGACAACAAGTTGTATGTTGCAATACATGTAAACAATGATGTCATAAGACGTCAACAACAATAACAGACATGCGAAGGTTACATAAAGTGAATAGTATACAAGTGGTCTGGCATTATGAAATTGTAAAATAGGTGATACGAGTCAGTTTACATACTTTCCTCATGACGGTGTATCTTCAATTGATTATGGTTTGCCATAGACGAAAATTCGCACTTATTAAAGAATGCGAAGAACACGTTTGTAAAGATTATAGTGACAAACCACCGTTATCGTTTAAATTGTATTGAAACAATAAAACGGTTGAACAATTGTCATACACTGAAACGAAGATTAAATGGGACAATTCATTGCATAGCCAATTTTTTGATCGGGTACTATTAGCAACCTAACTATGTTTTACACAATTATAGACGATTAAGATTGTTCAAGTTGTGACTCTATAAATAGTGCGTTTAAAACATTCACTTATGTTATACGTTATGTTGCTGATCCTTTATTTTTAAAAGAATATGTAATAACCTATACATCAAAACTTGAACAGTGTAGCGATGTTAGGCATNAAAATAGCTCCATTTTAGATATGTACCGTGTGTTTAGGTCTACGTTTGTTTACGACAATAACTTAGATTTATTACCTAAATCAATATAACACTACGTAACAAAGCTTCGAACTTCAAGTCTGCCACTAAGAATTCAAACTGGAAGATATGCTGCTCAAAATATACCACGAAACGAACATTATTGCCTTTGTTGTAACGAATTAGATGTTGAAGATGAGTTTCATTTTGTTTGTTAATTTCCTTTATACGTTGATATTAGAAGAAACTATTAAAAGAAATGGTATACCATGCATAGTTCCTACAGTCGTATTTTCAACCAATCAAATAACGGTACTGTATTCGCTGCCAGACAGCTTGTTGCTACCGGTTCACACGCCATTCGTTAAATCGAAATGAAAAGTGTTGCTAACGAAGGTATTAATCAAATAATTTCAAAATGTACAGGCACCGCAGTAGTCTATCAAAGCACAGATCTGAAAATCACCGTGCCTAGTTATCTGTACTATGACGATGGTATCACCAAGAATTATGTTTAACCCTTTTCCTTGAACATTTCTTACAAATGTACAGCGATTATTTTATTTATTAGTGATAATACAGACTTCAATACAAAAATATAAAGTATTGCGTGTGAGTTTGAATCCAAAACATGAGGCTTCTTATCGTTTATCTTGTGTTGTTTTGTTTGGTATTCCTGATTTTAATATGACTATTGGTGTTATATTTATTATTCTGTTTCAAATTGATAAAGATAATGGTTGATTTCATACGAATTATTGTAGTCATTATTGCTCATCTGTGATAAATGTTGATCTCAACCGATAATTTAAAGTGATATAATGGGCATCTAACAGTATATGCTATGTTTATAGGTGTCTATCGCAACCCTTGTTTATTTTTGGTGTTTTCACTTCATATACACTTATTTTTGTTAATGCAGCATCAACATACTAAAACAATATCCCGGAAATATAAAACTAATGCATTTGAATGTCAACCGTACTTTCGTTTTGACAACTGCCGACATAAATTATTTGATGAACGATGTGAGTTTTAGTGTAGTTTTCATGCAGATTAGTTCATACGACACAAAGACATAATTTTGTTTTACTGATCATTTCGGCTTAGATGACTGGGTGAGTCATGTAAAATATCGAATATAATATATTGTTTTTATAAACAACTGGTCGCAAGATGAGTTGTAGATAACTGGTCAGTTACCACATATTAACTAACTATTTTGACCTGTTAATTCTTTTCAGCTCAATTCAACAGTGAACAATGCCTATAATATCACTTTAAATGTGATGAATATTGATTATCTGTGATTATTGTTGATCTCACCAAATCCGTTGGAATATACAAATCTGCGATTTTTGTTTATCTAATTCGAATCAATATGCTTAAAATATATTTTCGGGGATATATCTTTGTCTCATTGGAATCATTTTGCGAATTGTCGGCAAGTACAATTAAATCTGTAATGGCAACAACAACGTGATTTATTGGCACTGGCTTGATATTCTCTCCTCTTGGGACATGCCATTGTTGTGGAACACTGTAAGCTAGGAACTTCGGAAATTTTATATGCAGTTTAAATCCCTGTAGTGTTTTTAGCAACACAATGATGTGTGAACAGTGCACAGTCAGTCTGAAATAATGTAAATATTCTGCATTGTGCAATTTACATAAAAAACTAACAATTAATAAAGATGTTACCAATAACAATCAATACTTTTTGAATAATTGAATAATCATGTGTCACCCGACTTTACAACTACAGTGTGATTCTGTAATCTTTTTATCGAACAAATCGATGTTTAAACAATGTGGTTTTTCATTTTTCCGCATTGATCTCGAGCAGTCAGCGACGACACGCACACGGCTTTCTCCATTAAAAATCTTTATATTATGAATGTATCCTTGAGTTTAATAATTAAAACCTATATTTAATATTATATCTGCTAGTTTATCATAATTTGGTAGGAATTTAACTGAAATATTGTCAGAAATATTAACAAGCGTATCAGATGCGTCAGCATCAGCGGACGCCATTTTGGATGTAGCGTGTGAAGCGTAGCAACAATCACTAAGGACGGGTCAGTTAGCGGAACTATGAATTAAGCCTTCTGTTTATAAATTCCACCAATTGCTGAATACAACGAATAAATTTGAACTTATTAAGTTAGCCGAATTTGTAAAAGAAGCTCTGATTTTAAGAAATAATATTGGTAATGTTACTTTACTTCAAACAGTAATCCTCCATATATAACAAGTATTTTACATAGCCTTTTCGTAACCGTATACAATGCTGCTTATGTTCATTTTATTTCTATGTTTATCTCTGGGACATAATTGTATGTGAAATATCTAGTGTCAAGACGATGTACAATGTGGAAGTCCGAATAGATATTTGCCTTGTCTTGACTTGATTATTTTGAGATCTGTCAACAGAGGCCCTACCAGAGTACATCTGGTCATAATCAATATCGTCTATAAAACTACTACAACATCATGAATAACAAAATCATAGTTGAACCCTTTCCTACTATTTAGGTCACCACAAAGTTAAACATGTCCTTTATTTTCATGAATATAAATATCATTTTCGAGTTAATAAAAGAAGAAAATAAACTAATGATATTGTATGCAGGTGAATATCCGCACCAAACAGAACAGAACAGTACTTAATTCGGTTTTTACAGGAAACAAAACAATAACATTTTGTAATAACATGTGAGCTTATGTATAAGAAGATAACACATATATCAAACAAACAGTAGTATATACTTTAAATCATAGTATATCATGTGGGAAGGTGGTTGTTTTGTGTAAATCATCCAGTAGAGGGTCAGTAAAATAATGGTTATTTAAACAATATATTGTCTACAAAGAAAAAGGAAATTTAGGTTTTGAACCAGTTGGTATTAAATAGTTAATAGTTAAGTACTTATGTGAATACGTTCTAATTACAAAAGTAGGATTAATGATTAATAACAACAACATTAATTTAAAATAATACTTCTAGGAATAGTGAAACCAGCAACAATATTTAATAGTTAACAATTAATTTAGTAGTTATGTGGATACTCTTCATTTACAAAAGTAGGATTAATGATTGACAACAGCAAAAACGATTATAATAATACTTCTTATAATAGTAACAACAACCACAAAAACGATGATAACAATGACAATTCTAATAATGATGATAATCGTAATCATGGTGATGATCGAGACGACGACGTCGATGAGGATGATCATGATGATGACAATGATAGTGGTGATTATACAGTTAGGCAGAGCAAACATTATGATTACACTTAACATTAGCGTGGTACATAGTTCTACAAATTCAGTTTATTTTACACGTGACATTTCCTATGTATAATACATACGTTTATAATACAGTTTGCGAGAATATGACCTACCGTGAAATGTATATATGAAATCAATAGAGACAATTTATAATTTCCATTTTTACTTTAAGTTTTATTTTCGCGTCTAAATGAAGACGCTAATTCGCAACTTTTCAAATTAATTAAAATGGTAATTTTGAGAGAAAAACGGGTAGTTTTATTTATGACTTTCAGACATCATTACATACAAGGAACGCGGCATTGTGTAATCCGTGCATTCTATAGGCACAGTTCATTTAAGCAACTCGTTTATTGCTTCGAATTGAGATGTGTGTTTGAATATTTCATTTGTTTTCAAGTTATGATTTCGATCTACATTCGCATGCTCAATTTAATTGATTTCCCAAGTAGCGAAGTCATTCTCTAGTCACAATACTTGGCAGTGGAACTAGACGGACTTAATCTCTTTGCTGAACATGTTTGCAATGCAAGAGACAACATATAACAGAATATTAACTGTTGCACGGAAGCTTATCTTTAATCTAAAATCGATGTGGCTGTGGAGTTATTCTTACGATGCATGATTGGACGCACAAACACTGATATTATTTTTTGCTCTTTCATTCCGGGACTGTAAAAAGTGTCTAATTGAACTGCAAATTATAAAGGCCTGCTTGACAGTGACAGGCTCTACTAAGCGGTATACATTCAATGAAGATATTTAAAGGAAAATTACCAAACAAAATGGCCTTATGTGTGGCAATTGCTGTGAACTAATGTAACATTAAGATAATTAAGATGTTAAATATCATACCATTATGATAGTTAAAATAAGGCATATATTTAAATAATTTGTAGATTTGCGAAATACGAGAAAACTTCAAATTTATAATACTGTCGATGGTATTACATTCAAACTCTAGCACTTTTACTGTAACAAATTTAACGTTAAAAATATGAATATGTTATGATTTTACATCCATATCGATACATGTTTTTTTTTTAAATAAGTATCTTATTCACTTTAATGTTACGTATTGGGATTAGATTATTAAAGCAAGTCATTGATTTTGACATAAAATGCATACGTTGCATGTTATGCAGTATATAACTATCGATTGCTAACGTTGTATCCGTGTTTTGAATTGACCATTTTATATGTAGTCAGAAACGAGTTAATCAGTTCGGTTCAATTTTTTATTTACATCTAATTCTAAATATCAATTTGCTGAACTAATATGTTTCCGAATTTGATTATATAGAACTTTACGGCCGTGTCAAACGCCCCGTATCGATAATACATGTATGATCGGGTGCTAAATCAGTTATTGTAGACACAGCTTGATGAAAAGATTTGAAATATATTTTGAGAGTTTGGTGCAAATTGTAATCTGATAACTTTTACTTGCATTTTAACATTATTTAAATACCATCTAATACTACACACTATAAACTTGTTTGTAAGTACGTATATAATTATATATAATTATATATTATTTAGTGTATTATGCATTTAACCTTGTTTAAAAAAAGAGTAACTAAATAGAAATATTAAATAATGTAATGCTCTAAACACAATAAGTTAACACAGGTCTTAGTTTAATGCACATTTGAAAATTGAATCTATGAGCATTTTGTTATTGTTGTGTAAATTCGTGCATTCACAATGAGGAATTGATTCAAATGATGCCGTGAACAGTGATACATTTAAACACTCGAATTTCATATAATGAATTCTCCATCTTTTTCTGGTAGTGGTTTGGTTTTCGTATTCCTGTGCCATGCCCCGCGAGGATTGTAAATTATTTATAACTTGTCATGATATATGTTTCAGTCATTCGGATGTACAATACGAGATAGGTCATAAGTCGTCATCTGTGTAAAACAGACAATCGTATCAGCAATAATGTAATCCCATCCGATAAGGCATGGTGCCTACAATTTGTTTAAGTATTGGGTCATAATAACCTTTCACCGTTGGGAATGTAAAACTTATGTAGTTTTGTTTACATTTACTTGCTTAATTAAATAACGTGTTCCACCATAGGCATGTCTTTCTTTTCTATTTATCGTTCTAACATCTTTTAGCCTCCACATTTAATGTTCTTAATGAAATTAGTAATCAAATGTCTTGATTTCATGCAAATTTAAAAATTGAACTCGTGAGCATATTGTTATTTTTTGGTAAATTTGTGTATCCAAAATTAGGGATTGATTGACACGATTCGGTGAACATTTATCCATTTAAACACTTGAATGTCATATCATTAATTATCCGTCTCTTTCTGGTCGTGGTTGTATTTTCGAATTCCTGTGCCATGCCTCGCGAGGATTGTAAATTATGTCTAACTTGCCATGATATATTTTTTAATCATTCGGACTTACAATACGAGTTAGGTCATAAGTCGTTATCTGAGTAAAACAGACACTCGTATCATAAAATGTGTAATCCCATCCGATAAGGCATTGTGTCTCCAAAATAGTTTAAACCTTGGGTATAATAATCTTTCACCGTAGGGAATGTAAAACTCGTGTATAGTTTTTTTAACATTTACTTGTTTAATTAAATAATTGGTTATATTAGTAATTGTAATTTGTATGATTTGTCGTACGCTTTTCATACATAACATAGATTTTAAAAGTGTACGAAATCAATACCTTTTTTTACTTTAACTCACGAACTTTAAGTAACTTTAAGTTGTTTTTATCTTTGCATGTTGTTATGTTTCATAATCCGAATTACAATAGCATGTGTGTGTTTAAACAGTTTCTCGATTTGAGTGAACGCCTTAACTGTTCTGGGTCCGAAAACATATTAATATGTATTCTTAGTGTTAATATTACTGACTTGACTCTTGAACTCTTAGTCCAAATACACATTTCTATGTATTCTCAACGTGTTTATATTTCGTGTTTATATTTCTTAATATACTCTTGAACACTTATTCCAAATACACATTTGTATGTATTCTTACAGTGCTGACTCGAATCCTGAACTATGACAGGTATGTATTAACAATGCATGCTAATGTAATATGAGAATTTATATATTTTGTATCTACATACATTTTATGTTCGCAGCCATGATGATGAATTTAACTATATTTGGTTTTATATATTACTAGTGAGCGTTTAGTCGTGTAGTTATTTTGATGGTTATGTTCCGTATATGTTTTAGCTTAGCTTCTCTTCTTATTGTAAGCCATACAAACACCAGTTAAGTACACTGTCAATAGAAAAAATATGATTAACTTTCAATTGCTTCTGGCAAATTCTCAACACTCATACGTCTCCAAAATTAAATTTATATTTCCTTTAGTCACACACGTTTGGTGCAAGGTCTCCATGTGTTTGTCTCTGTCTAATCGTATTGCATTCTATATCAAGACGGCGAGTTACATGAAGTAATGTGTTTTGTTCATTAATTAGACGTGGGTTTTTTAAACTGATGGTACAATTGAACAAATAAATATCGTTTTTGCGCATACTGTAATGCGAAGAAACGTTATACAATTTGATTCTCACAAAATGATATGAAACTGGTTGAACGTCAGTGAAACACATAGATCTGAACATTAAATCAGAGTCTCTTAGTTTTAAAGGTATTTTAATAAATTTTTCGCTGATCGTAGAAAGGCTTATATTCAATGAATATTACAAATAAGGCAAGTAAATGAAAACACTAACGCGTTACTTGTTATTTCACCATGCGTTGAAGATGCACGTGTTGATTTTATAAACACACTGTGTGTTCCCGGTCAAGTACATTGATCAACGCAGATACATCAATGGATTTTATTGAATAAACATTATATCTTTTTCATTTTAAATATCAAATCATGCATGGTATGCATGTAACAGTCGTATACTTAAAAAATAGTAACACAAATTAACTTTAAGATATATTATATGATCACATCCTAGCTCTTGGTTAGCCTATCTTCCATCCAGTAGTATATGAAGTTTATGAAAAAAAATTAATAAAACATAGGCACGTGTTGTGTACGTTTGAAAGTTTCAGCTGTATTTATAGTATACAAAAAAAACAAATACTGAAATGGGTGGTCAGCTTGTTCCGAAAAACTGTTGGACATATGAACACATTGGTGCCATTCAATGAATTCTTCATGATCTAATTTTAGATTAACACTCCGATATTATGTTTTCCCTTCACGAAGTAAACCCACGCGAGTATTACATTTGATAGCGTATTGTGATATATTTGTTCGCATCGGGATTTGCACTCATACAATGTACAATCGAATCTCATATATTAATTGGAGAATTAACATAACAATTATTTTCATATGAAACATTTTTGAGGCCGCATTTCTGGTCTATGACCAAATACATGGGTTTCTAATTAACACGTAATGTCTGGTGTTGGAGATAGCGTTGATATATTATACAAATAAATCTGATAAATAAATAATTAATTCTAGTATTGGCCCGATATTATTCAATATTATTCAATATGTGCGCAAACAGTTGTTTGATGGACGAAGCATTTATTGGAAATGTGTTTGCACTGGAACTGTGATGGACGATATTGGATCCTTAGGTATACCACTCATGTCTATCTAGTATTTATAATATAATATTTAAGAGGAGTCGACTGCTGACTCGGATCGACTGCGAGAAACGAAACATACAATTGCCACTATTACCGTTTCTTGGAAATAATATTTCACAGCAATGAATTAAATGTTGATGTTTGGTAAGTAAAATATGAAATTAAATTTCAGTCAAAATTTTCGGACCGTCTCAGCTAGTCTACTAATTACTTACGGTTGATTATGATGTCATAACTTTAACCACTGAAATTGAAAAGTAGGTACACGCAATAACCACTAAATACTTAAATAGACGTTGACAAAGGTAGGGATCGCATCTGAAACTGTTTGGCGTGCGTTTCAACGACGTTTTTTTATCTTTTAATGTTCCTTATGTTATGGCTGATACGCGAATTATATTTTATTGATATCCAACCTTTGAAGTTTCGTATAAGCTCACAAAAATACAGAGCAATTGCTTTTTCATTGTAGGACAAATTATATATTTTAAAACACAAACAGAAAATGATACAAGACTTACTGATAGCAAGCACGGTATCGTTTGATCGAAATAGTATCTATACAATATGTGTAAACGTCTACTCGCTTACTTAGTGTCAATATACAAATCCAATAATTATATTCTAGCTACGCGATCAAACGAGTAGAACATGTCCAACTTTCCAACGACAAGCTACAAAACAAACGATTTGGTATTAATTGATATTCAGAATATTTGTAAATGTGTGATTTTGATATTGCCATAGTACATCAACAAAATGCATGATGCAAATTATTGAAAAGAGCACAATCCTCACAGGGACATTTGTTAATAGAATACACCCATTTAACAGTACCATAATAGATATCAAACAATTAAGATATGCATAATTGAAAAAAACACATCCCTTGATACCGGAAGGACGTTAATAGAATATATACAAATAGCTGAAATGCTCTTGTCATTTATTCGCCCGTTCGTTCGTTCGTTCGTTCATTCAGTAATCAGCGGTTATGCATTTTGTTTGTCTGTAGTGTCACTAAATTTCAGCTAGACCTGTTTTAAAACATAGAAGCTCTGTAATACAATATATGTAGCAATTCATTGGTTTCTAATGTAGCACGTTGTACATCTTAAACATAATATAAAAATATATATATTTTACCTTTTGATTGCTCATAAAATACTGGTTTAAAATGCAGTATCAATAACAAAACTTGCATAGCAAACCTTTTAACACTTTTTTTATTGTCACGAAAACACTGTTTTGTTCCATAAAAACAGCTGACAGTTTACATAGTTCATAACTTACTTACAGGTCTTATGTTTAAACTTGCATGTGCGTTGACAGATTTTTTTTAAATCCGTAGTCTGCTTAATAATTTTAATTGAAATGTTAAGTCTGAAATCATAAGATACAAATGTCTCATTTAATTAAATTTTGCGATGAAATGCAAGTCGCACAAAACAAACTTTCTACACTATTGAATACATAGATAAACATCATAATTTCTTAAGTAGCAGGATGTACATCATAAGCATTATATAAACACATTATCTATTTAATACATTTTTGATTGCTCATAAAATAATTTGATACAAGATCCGAGTGTTTCTGCACTTCCACCGGCGATTTAATAATTATGGCTATATTATCTGCAAATAGAAATAATATAATAACAATATCATCAAAACTTAGACCGGAAGAGGCGTCATTCTGTAAAAATAATATTATTATTCTGAATTGTCACGATGAGCTGTAATATGCTTAAGTAAAATACAATATTTGTTCTGTTCTGTAAAAATGATTATAAGGCTTCTACAAATAGGGAAAACAACGAAGGGGACATTACTTTACCTGGCCGTAAACCTATTTAAAACTATTTTTAGTATGTTGAACACTGCCTAACACATGATTTAACATTTTCATACATAGTTTTGATTATTCTCAGCAGTTTACCTTTTAGACCGGCCTTGTATACTTTCAGCCATAATGCATTTCGATAAACAGCATCAAAGCATAACATCATGTCAACGTTTATAACATTAAGTCTTTTATTTTTACTTTTTATATTTTTGAACCAGAGGCCTGAGTATGTTTATAGCGTCAATTGTTCAGCGCCCTTTTCTTAATCCGAACTGGGCGTCCGAAAATATATTAAAGTTACTACAACATGTTTCTAATCATTTTTTTTACAACTGAAGTAACTAGCTTTGATAAACAACTTAGCAAAGTAATCCATCTATAATGTTTCACAGCAGATTTATCGCCTTTCTTAAATAAAGGGATTATAATACCTTCGGTCCATATCTCGGAAAAATGACCAGAGTTCAACACATCGTTAAACAAATCACACATATGCAACGCTAAAATATCAATACATTCAATCAAATCTTCGTTTAAAATATAGTCACCTCCCTATGCTTTGTTACGATTCAATCGTTTTAAAAAACAATTTAATCTCATCGTTCGGCAAATTTAAATTATGAGTACTGCAAAAATGTTCAGCCTCATCATTAACACAATCAAACAAGCCATGACTAATATCAGAGAAAAAAGATTGAAAGTCTTGCAAAGGGATATTTGGATTTTAAGTTTAATTATTTGATTTAAAGTATTTCCAAAGTTATTTTGGTTTAAGATTTTTTAAACGTTCAATCTCATTGGCCTTATTCCTCCAATAGTGTTTTTTTCTTAATATTAATAATTTATGTGTACTCTTTTTTAAATTGTAACAACTGAAGTCGATTGTCTTCTGACTTATTACCATTAAATGGTTTTACCTGAGAAACGTTGTGACCGTGTGCCATTTTATATTCCACATTAAACCAATCGGCTTGCCTAACAGCGCTACACTGTTCAAATTTTGATGTATAGGTAATTACGTTTTCTTTCAAAAATACAGGATCCGCAACATTACGTTTAACATCAGTGAATGTATTAAACGCACGATGTTCATGTATATAGTCACAACTTGAACAATCTTAATCGTCTACAATTGTGTTAAACATAGGTAGGATGCTTATAATACCCGATCAAAATTGGTTATGCAATGAATTGTCCCATTTAAGCTTCGTTTCAGTGTATGACAATTGATCCGCCGTTTTATTGTTACTATACAATGTAAACGATAACGATGGATTGTCACTGAACTCATAACAAACGTGTACTACACATTCCTTAATAAGTGCAAATTTCGTTCATGGCAAACCACATAATCAATTGTAGATAAACTGTCATGGGAAAAATATTTAAACTGACTCGTATGACCTATTTTAATATTTCATAATACCAGTCCACTTGTATACTATTCACTTTATGTAACCTTCTCATGTCTGTTTTTGTTGTTGTCGTCTTATGACATAATTGTTTATATGTATTGCAACATACAACTTGTTGTCATCAGGATAAGTGTTACGAACCAAGGTAAAAAATGCCCATTACAATGTATATTTTATACATTGTTAATACATTCATTTGTAAATGGAATTCATGTAAGTATGCAAATTTTGCTTTACAGTAATTGGGCTGAATTAATAGACCAGTTTCACAATACTACCACTGTTGCTATTTTTAGATATCACGTGACGCGTCAAATTTCAGATCGAGGCTAAACGTGTAACCGTCTTTGGCGGAGAATATCGATGATTATATACCAGTTAATTGTTTTTGTTTACATTCGGGATTTCTATGAGCACTGACATTGATTGCAATTACTTCAAACATATGCATACATTCATGTGTTGATTCATGAAATTAATAAGTAATAATAAAATAAACATTCTAACACCTAAATAATAACTGAGAGGCATACTATTTAGTACCATTCGTGTATATATTATAAATTGTATTTCATCTTTATAAAAATACGAGTTACTCATCGGAGTTAATGTTGTCTGAAGACTACACATAGATTATTGCACAAAAACAAGATATACATTAGCCGTATAATACAATACATAGTATTTTATAACTATAATTCTCAAAGGTATGGGTGTGTTGGTGTATGCTATTTTTCATGAACGATCGAACTTGTAAGAGGTATGTTGAATCAACCATAAGACAAAGCACTATTCAGGCGAAGGGCGTGACACTATTGAAATGTTATTTTAATTTTCATTTAAATAAAATACATTTTCTCGTACAGTGAATGGCAATATTGAAGAATTATTATACATTGTATACACGTGAAAAAAACGGACCTGGTGCAAACTGAAGTGTCTATACATGCATATTGATATCTCTTTATACGTGATTATGAGTGATTAATATGTATCATTTTATATCATAAATCTCTATTGTTTGTATGTTTCGGAAACATTATTTAACTCCGTTGTGGTCAACGAAAATGCTTGTTTTAATCATGTTGTTCCGTACACTAACGTACACTCTTAATAGGACTATGTAATTACGGAGTTTTATTTTACCAGTACCCGCTAAATACTTAAAATGTTAAGCATTACATTTAAAAAATATTTAAAATGTATAGGTTTTAAGCACTTTATTACTGATCCGGACATTCGTTACCACGGACAATCGTCCTATGCTAATTTTGACAAGCCGGACATTCGTTCCTACGTTGTTTCGACTTCCCGGACATTTGTTCCTATGCTATTTTGACAACCCGGACAATCGTCCAAAATTATTTTGACAGACCGGATATTCGTTCATACATAATTTTCAAGCCCAGACATTTGTTTCTACATAATATTTACACCCGAACATTCGATCCTACAATTACAGGCAATACCTAAACTGCTAAAACAATATGTACATTTATATAAAGTAATGGGCAACTTCTTCAAATTCACGTCCAACATGTAACTTCTTACGAACGATTGCGGTAAGCCTGCGCTATGCTTCGAGGGTCACTCGCACGCCAAGAAACACAGGTCTACGTCTACAATACGGTGGCTATGCAGTTAAAGTCGCGCCGATTTCTGCAAGGTTTCGCTAATTACAGATCTCAATGTTAGTCGATATATTCGAATAATGTTTATCGTTATCATGCTCAGGCCTGAATGGAAGGGCGCCCCGCCCTGCCATTCCGAGGCCCCGCCCTGCCCTTTTACTAAAAAAAACAACAGCACTTTTTTTTAAAGACAAATTATAATTTATAAATCTCTTATTACATTGTTATTTATTTATTCCTCATTGTATCATTGTATTTGAATATTTTAATAATAATGGAAATAATATATCGAGTTATGTTTAATACACGTATGTTGAGCGCATGGGAATGATATATGTATTGTTTATTTCAATCCGTATTTCATCCTTATTTGAGCCCTAAACACTATTTTAAAACTTAGTTCGTTTCGAATCGTTTCTGGGGGACAAATATAATGTTTACATAGAACCCCAAGTCAGATTTCGGAAAGGTATGGAAATAGTTGATAATATATTCGTCTTGCAAAGTATAATAACTCATATTTTAAATCAAAAGAAGAAACTGTAAACGGCATCCATTGATTTTACAAAGGCATTTGAATTTGTTGTTAGAGATATTATATGGTACAAACTAATAAAACAAGGCATAAGAGGTAAAATCTTTGAATATAGTCAAATCAATGTATAATATTGTTAAATCAAAAATAAAATATAATAATGAAATCAGTCATGAATCGTTTACATGTTGTTTAGGGGTAAGGCAAGGGGAATCATTATCGCCTTTTTTATTTTCAATGTATCTAAACGATATAGAGGAATACTGTATGCTAAACAAATTTGAAGGCGTTGACATTGGCATGTTAAAATTGTTTTTATTGTTGTATGCTGACGACATTGTTTTTTTTGCGGAATCGGAAGTTTGTTTACGAAATGGAATAGATTTGTTAGATGAGTATTGTGCGAAATGGAAACTCTGTGTAAATATCAATAAAACAAAGATAATGATTTTTAAAAAAGGGGGACAAAATAGAGAAAAAAATGAAGTTTACATATCAAGGAAATGAGCTTAAAATTGTTAATAAATAACATATCTTGGAATAATATTCACAACGGGGGATCTTTCTCAACAACATATGATGCGCTTTCGGGGCAGGCCCTAAAAGCACTTTTTAAGTAAAAATCAAATTTGGTGAAATTTACAAATATCTCAGTTAGCCATAGTCTTGAATTATTCGATAAGCTCATTGAACCAATTTTAAATTATGGCTGTGAAGTTTAGTGATTTAAAAATAGCACCCAAATCGAAAGAATACATCTACGTTATTGTAAACAGGTGCTGGGTGTCCGATCTCTAACCCAAAATAATTTTATTGACGGGTAACTTGGGCGTTACCCTTTTATAAATAAACGGAGTGTAAGTGTTTTAAAATACTGGATAAAAATTTAACAATCTGATGATGTTAAATATATTAAAATTGTTTATAATATTTTATAACATGATCTCGAACTTTATCCCGAAAACAATTCTTGGGTAAAATATGATTAACATCTATTAAATACACTAGGTTTCGGCGATGCATGTTGTTTTCAGGGAGTAGGAGACGTTAATTGTTTTAGTCCATTGTTAAACAACGCATATCTGATATATACGTTCATAATTGGATAACCGAGCTACAACAAACGACAAGGGGTAAAAACTATAGCATTTACGTAGTTTTTTGATTTCAGCCTTATCTCAATGTTGTAAATATTTCAAAATTAAGATTCGAGTTTACGCGTTTACGAATTCCCGTTTGGGCAACCTGTTGTAAAAAGTTAGTTTCTGTGCCTGCTTACTGTATCGTGGTATAAATAATGTATTTCCCAGTTAAAAGTTTAAAGCCTCTATAACGCTCAAAAATAAAAAATGTCAACGTTAGATGTGCTCTGGTAACATAGATTTAACACGATACAAAATGCTCTTTTTTATTGTTTTGTGGTACAATATAATTCAACACATGTTCATGTACCAATTTAGTGTTCATGTGTCGTATGAATAGATATCGTTGCGGGAGTTAAACTATAATTTATTGTGCTACACACAAATTAAAAAGAGCATTTTATATCTTGTTTAATCTTCGTTACCAGAGCACATCTAACGTTGAAATTTTGGCTATTGCTGTTAGGAACACTGATTATTTATATGTTTAATTTATTTTACGAAATATATTACGAAATTTTCGTTTATTTTTATACCTTAAAGAGGCTTTAAATGAACTAGAGGTTGAAAAAACACAACTATAGCTTTTTATTTATTTGCTTATATATGTTAATAAAAAAAGAAATGAAACGGTTACATTTGATATTCTAAAGATGTTTCAAGTCGAGAAGATATACGTCAAAGTATAAATATAAGCGAGGCATATACACTGGAGTTGTGACTGTCCAACATTTCGAGCAGTTGTGCAATAACCTTTGAACGTTTTGCATCGCATCTTGGTTGCACATATTCATGGAGTTTTGCTGGATTAGTTGGACTCGATGACAGTCTCTATCCAGTCGTAGAAGTGGTTAACGAGCGTGTATCTTCCGGGGAACAGTGGGTGGGCGCATCCAACGCCTGAATTGACAACGCCAACCAGGGTCCAGTGGCCGTCATGGAAGCACGCCAGCGGACCGCCCGAGTCGCCCTAGAAAAGAATGAGAGGTGCCGTATTATGATATTAGGTACTTAATTTTATGTTGTATTTCAATACATAGATGTATAGGCTAACACAACTAAATGTATAGAATCTGACACTAATTGTTTATTCATACCATATTATATTGAAGGAGTTCATGAACTTCTTTTATAGGTCAAACACGTACATGTATGACGTTACGATACTAAACTTATTAGCTGATAAACACGTCACTTCACATGCGAGGTATTCAATCCTACCTGACAGGAATCCTTGCCCTCAGCGGCGGCGCAAATAACAGAGGTGTACGTGTGGTTCTCCATTATATATGGCATAAACATATTATTATAGCGGTCGGCGCAGACGGAAGTGGGCACGATTTGCACACTCGCATGGTGAGGCATTTCCGCGGCGAAAAAAGCCCCTGAAAAACAAAGAACCTACCAGTGTCGTATTGGAAGAGAAAAAATATTTTAGTCATGCCTACAAGAGATTTTCGTAACTTTTAAGAAAGCTCGTGTTTTTTCTACTTTCTACGAAGCACTTTTTTAAATCAAAATAAGAATACGATTGACAAACAAAGACAAACAGTTCGCTCATCATTGGTTTTTAACTGGGAATCTCGACATGAATAGTAAGTATTCTTTTTTCTTTCGGAGAGCAGTAAGATATCTCTAAACCTTAAACAGTTTGTATCATTTTCCATGATTTTTATTTAGTCATTTAAAAAACAAGAGCCTACCTCCCACTAAATTTCCCCAACCCGCAGTGACGCAGTGGCTGTGGTCGGGCGCGGTGTAGTTGGGCTCGATACAGATGGTGTTCACATATTCGGACATGTGGGCGGGACTGCTCAACTTTAACATGGCGATGTCATAGAGAAAATCATCATCCGGCCCCACTAAAATAGGCACTTGCAAAGGTCAGATACATTAGGGATGACATGTGCAAGCGTCTGATATATTAGATTTGACACTTGAACATGTCTGATACATTGAAATTGACACGCGCGCATGTCTGACATAGTGCAAATTAACACATGTAAACGACTTACACAGTATAGTTGCCACGTGCAGATGTCTGATAAATTTGAGTGGACACTTAAAAAAGGTATAATATGTTTGAGCTGACACCTATGCATTGTTATTTATTGGTAGGGTGTCAGGCGACTTTGATATGATGTACCGATTCCATATGGCGCACGGCTCGCAGTGAAAAGCGTTTTATGCATTACTTGATTGGGATTTAGAGCTTACATGATGCCGTACAATGCCATTGCCACACGCAAAATACCATTGCCACAGCCACTTGAAAGCGTGTGATACAAAGGCATTCATATGGTAGAGCGTGTTATATTTAATTGGTGTGGACACTGACAATCGTGTCAAGCAATGTTGTTGACACTGACATAGGTGCGGACACTGACAAGCGTGTCATACAATCACATTGACACTGACAAACGTATTATACATTGGAGTTTACACTTTTGACCACTATTGATACACTGACTGGACACTAATTGTTGTATGCTTCATTGGCGTGTTAGACAGTTTTGTAAATCTCAAGTATGTCAGTGTGAACTCCAATATATCACACGCTCAGAATCTCATCCTGTATATCGCACGCGTGCCAATTTTAACTGTGATATATTGACCTGGACACTGATAACCGTATGCTACATGGGCATTGACATTTACGAGCCTTTGAGACATTGTGGTGGACACTGCAATTCGTGTGATTAATTGGAGTGGATACTAATGCACCTGTGATACATCGGAGTGGACAACAAAAAGCGTGTGATACACTGAAGTGGACACTGACATAAGATAGATACACATGGGATGTAAGAATAGATATATTCAACTGTATGATGAATGGGGACAGGCACATTGAAAAGTGTGATACATTAAAATGAGCCCATTTAAGTGTACGCAGCTTCCACGAGTCTGATGCAGTTGAACAGAAATTTGCAGGTGCAAGTTTGAGATACAATCGAGTCGATATGTTTAAGCGTGTGATAAATTGGCATGATGAACATGTGTATACGGGCTTGTGATACACTGAAATGGAAACATGCAAGTGTATGTTGGACAGAAACGGGGAAAACATATGTTGGAAAGTACACATGAACACACTTGAATAGGTATGCCACTCAATTAAAATACTTGTAATTGAGAAGTTTAATAAAAAGGAGTAGCCACTTACGCAAGTACGTTGGGTGTGCGACTATCTTGTCTAAGGTGAGGCTCTGCTCCGTGCCTTCCTCTCGACCCTGCACGTGCTCCCCGAGCATCTCGCGCCAGTTGTCTTTGTCCGACAGGCCTTCCACTAAAATTTCACTGCGGACATGCTCGTGTATAAAACTTACATACAAACATTTTAAACTGTGAATTAAATGTTGTGCTAACGTCGATTGCGGTTTCTAACCGAACACTGTACAAGTATAGATGTGTTTTAATAATTAGTATTGATAACGGGTAACGCAAGAAGAGAACGCAAGATTGTTTTTGTTTGCATCAAGCCTATGTTCTGTTGCCTTGATTTTGCTCTTGTTTCACGGATGGCTCTACTACCCTGTATTATTCGAAGAAGAGGGGGTATATTGTTTTGCTGGATGTCGGTCTGTTGGTCTGTCGGTAGACCAGTTTGTTTCCGATCAATAACTTGTGAACGGATTGACCAATTGGCTTGATCCTCTTATGTGCATTGGCCTTTGCCAGTAGATGACACCTATTAAAATTGGTGTCATTACGTCAAAGGTCACTGTCACACTAGGAGTGAAAATTGTTTCCGATCAATAACTTGTGAACGGAGGGACCTATTGGCTTAGTACTGCCAATATGCATTGGTGGTGGGCAGTATTTGTCCCTTATTGAAAGTGGGGTCACTAGGTCAAATGTCAAGGATAATGTCACACTAAGTGTGAAATCGTTTCCGATCAATAACTCGTCAACTGATTCACCAATTGGCTTGATAATTCCCATGTGCATTGGCCTTGGACAGTAGAGGACCCCTATTGAAATTGGTGAAGTCACACTAACATGATAAGATTAACTCTTATGGTCAGTTGTGTTGCAAAAAGTCCTTTTCTTGCGGGGCATCTGTCTCCGACCGCGGAGCTCTTGTTACCATTGTTTTCGACACAGGCATAGTGCATGTCGAAAAAAACTAAATGCAATAATACATGAGTTATTCAGAGCTTTATATTTGGATATTTTCCGAGAGTGTGACGCTGACCTTTGGTCTAGGGTAACATGTATAATATTCAATTTGTGTCAAGTTATTTCCAAACTGCTAGATAAATGATGAAATTAAGGTATGGACAAGCCATAATATTTCATATATACCTTAAATCTGTTTATGCGACCTTGACCTGTCAGTAAGGGATACATGTGATACGATCGGAACGGTGTATCAAAAAGGTGATCAGCACGACATTTTCAATTGACCGATAAAAGATGAAAGTACTCTCCTGACATTACACTCTTGTTTTAAGGCCATATTGTATCTTTAACCGTTATGTGCGGCCTTGACATTTGAGCTTGGAATGTGTTGCGCACCTATTCTTAGGTAATCAAGTGTAGCAATTTATGTATAAACTACCTGTTCAATGATGACGTACTAGTCCGGACAAGAATCGGGAACGATGTAGAGACGTACGTACGTAAGGACAAGTGCAATATCTTTAAAGAGCAAATAGTTTTCCGTGGACTATTTTATGTGTGTCAATGTTTGAGTATCGAGATTTCAATTTCCGTTCACAATTGAACTCACCTTACGCAGTGCGCGGCAGTGAGTAGCCACTGCGGGTGAATAAGTGACGCTCCACAATTATGCGGTCGCCAAGCAAGATCCGGGTATTTGGGAATTAACATCAAGTGCATTGATACCAGCCACGGCCACTCGCCCTGAAGTAACGCCGAGCCGCCTACAACGCGCTTTCTATCGTC
>VMBQ01007312.1:27075-41442 GCA_007657795.1 Dreissena rostriformis | reverse complement strand
AAGTAAGACGATAGAGCAGAAGTGGCAAAAAGTGGAAGAAGCAGTGACCGCAACATGCCCAGAAGAACTGGGCTCCAAGTAATACACCCACAAGGGGTGAACATCAGCAGAGACGCTAGAGAAAGTTGATGAACGAAGAGAAAAGAACACAAGTGTCATCAACAGCAGAACATGGGCAGAAAAATCAAAAGCAAAAGAAGAGTACATAGAAGCAAATAGGAACGTCAAGCGAAGTATAAGAACAGGCATGCGGAATGTCCTAAAGACGCTGTCTACAGAAGCAGAAGAGGCAGCACACTAGAACAGGGTCTAAGACCTGTACTCCATCACCAAGAGAATAGAGAGTCAAAGAGGCCAATAAGAACGAGGCACGAACGGAGGAGTTATAGCAGATGACGAAGGACTGAAGAGAAGTTTATTGAGCACATCTATGTGCTGCTCAACAGACCAGTTTCTGCGAATTAACCGGTGATACCGCGAACTCCAAGAGATCTGCCAATTAAGTGCTACGTTCCTAGGATGGAAGAGATCCGCAGCGCGATCAAGCAATTTAAGAAAGGACAGTCTGCAGTATCTGACAGAATACTGGAAGACGCGATGAAGGCTGACGTCGAGACCAGTGTGAGGCTACTCTACCCGCTTTTCAGCAAGATAGGAAAGAAGATGATATACCAAGAGTGTTGAAAGAAGGATAAATTATCAACCTCCCCAAGAGAGGCGACCTCAGATCCTGCTCCAACTGAAGACGGATTACGCTGTTGTCCATTCCCGGGAAGGTGTTTAATCGAATCCTGCTGAAGCAAATAAAAAATGCTGTAGACCCGCTTATCCATGACCAACAAGTCGGCTCCCGAACGGAGAGATCGTGCAAGGATCAGATGGCAAATGTGCACGTCATTCCTGAACAATCCCGGGAGTGGGACTCGTCCCTGTACGTCAACTAACTCTTACTTATTGCCCTATATTACATAATCATAATGATTTTTGTGTAAAGTTTTAAACGTGAGTCTAATCACTTGTGTGTGACATTTATTTAAAACATTGTATCTTGAAATATACTTCTTAGACGCAAATATTTAATACAACCCGTCGCAATGTTTTACGTTTGCTCAATTACATTGACGTCGCGTTACGCAAATTAATTGTTTTCGTATCAACTACTATTATATCATGGTAAAACATCCAGACGTATACGCAAATCAGTGGCACTTCAAAAACATGTCTATTTCCCTAAAAGTAAAAGTATCGGTATTTTATTGTTAAACCGGACAAGTCATGACCAAATGCTTCATGAACTACCCAGACGCTTCNTGTACCAAATCTTGATGACTAAAAAACGTGCATTTTAAGACAGAGCTTAACGTGACAGTGCCCGCTAAAATTCAAAAGTCAACATGGTGTTTCCATGAAAGGTCGTGTTTTGAAATAGCATTTTGAATTATAAAATGACCAAAACAGTATAGCACCATCAAACAAAGATACCAAAAATATAACATTATAATATAAACATAATACTGACTACGATACGTGGGCACCTAATATAAAACTGCGTGGCCCATTAAATTAACAAATTTTACATAAATCTCTTANAACAAATTTTACATAAATTTCTCATATTACAGACAAAATCCTGTTCACAATTGGGCACCTAATATAAGACTGCACGGCCATACCAAAAATATGACATTATAATATAAATATAATACTGACTACGATACGTGGGCACCTGATAAAAAACTGCACGGCCCATTAAATTAACAAATTTTACATAAATCAATTATACAACTGACAAAAAATGTTCACCATATTTAAAAAAAATATATATAACACGGAGCAGGTTCTCGGCGGTCGGCCGAATAAGGCGTAAGCTCTAAGTCGTCTCGCCCACAACCTGCTCCCATAATAAAATGACCAAAACAGTATAGCACCATCAAACAAAGATACCAAAATATGACATTATAATATAAATATAATACTGACTACGATACGTAGGCACCTAACATAAAACTGCACGGCACATCAAATTAGCGATATTACATAAATCTCTCATATTACTGACAAAAAATGTTCACCATGTTAAAAAAAAAATACCCATAAGCCGTCTTGTTGACAACCTGCTCCAATCATAAATCAGCATGAACTTGAATGTACCTTTTTAAAAGAAGCATAATTATTCCTTTGGGGGTTTGTGGACTCGTGGTAATGGTGTCCCGACGTTACCCTTGTCTAAATCAGCATGAACTTGAATGCNCTGGCAGTTGCCATGGTACTGGGGTGTGGCAGCCAGGCGGTGTATAACCCGCTAAATAACAACACGTATGCATCCGATTTTTACCTACCGGAATTGTCTGCTAGGTTTTTTCAAAGTTTGATATCTATGCAACAAGTTTAAGAAAGATCTTAACACTTAGTTGCTATCATGCATTTCTATAATACCGGGCATGGCAATACACGAGTGATCTCTAAATTGCCTAGTTCTTATAATTGTGGTGTCCGTACTAGTAAGCTGTAGTTGAAATGATTGTACCTTACAACTAGACGTCAAATATAATACTTATAAAAAGTACGTAACTGTGTTTCCAAAAGTACACCGCATGTTTTTCATACCACAAAAAAGGAAAATCTCTGACATGTGATTATAACTAATTAACCTCATTTCATGGTATGCTGCTCGTGTCAGGTTTGCCGCCGCCTTGCCGTGTTCATGCAACCACACCGAGTTCTTACCGATCTGCAGCGAGGGCGTCAGCTACTTCTCCCCGTGCCATGCTGGCTGCACAAACACGTCCGCTGGGGTAGAGTTGGCTGTTGTCCTAGTTGTTACAATGTTATCAATATATTACTGCGTTGGTCAAAATAGTTCATCAGTATCCATAAAAGGTACAGATGTGTCACATCCCTGTAATAATTGTAGTAGTTTTGTCGTAGATTTAAAAACAAAATTACAGTTATAAATTGTATACAAACAGGACAAACATCACTTCGCCCATTAACTGTAAAGGGGCAGTTGTATTCGTTTAATGAAACCAGCTGTACACGTTATGTTTTACACCATATTTAACATGTAACACGCAGGACCTACGTTCGTTGTAAAATGTGACACACAGCAAGTGGGTCATACTGTGAGCATGTACTCAAATACACGTGTGTGTTTTATTCATCTTTTAGACGTTTTCTTCATGCGCATTGATCCCCGGCGGCTCGGCCGTCAGCGGTCTGTGCAAGAACAGTTGCGGAATGCTGTGGCCCTACTCCGTGGTCAAGTTCGTCTTGAATCTCGTGGATGCGACGGCGACAATCCCTATATTCCTCGTGTTCTTGAGGTAGGGTTTACGATCTAAATGGGGATTTGATAATTGTGCAGGTTTCAGACGGCATCGACATATTAAAATACTAATATACCCAATTATAAATATGAATTTAAAATCCATTCCATCATTTACCAACGTTTCCCCAATTCTCGGTATAATTCGTGCAGAGTAAATTTAAAGACAAATAATGGCAATGATGTTTACATTGTGTCACAGGTTACTAAAAAATGTTATTGATTTTTTTATACAAACAAATGCATCCAATAAATATTAATAAACAGAAGTTCTAAAAGCTATACATGCGTAATTTTGCTTCTGTATTGATAATTTATTAATACTNCATCCAATAAATATTAATAAACAGGAGTTCTAAAAGCTATACATGCGTAATTTTGTTTCTGTATTGATAATTTATTAATACTCAAACTCAAGTGTATGTTCTGAAAACAATAAACCCCATCGCAAGAATTTAAAGCCCCAATAACACTCAAAATCAACGGATATTTCGTTAAATATTTCATATAATAAAGTTTATCCATAAAAAATCAGTGTTCCTTATAGCAATAGTCAAAATTTAAACGCTAGATATCGTCTAATAACATTGATTTAACAAGATACAAAATTCTCAAAAAAAATGTGTGTTACAATATATTCAACACATGTTCATGTACCAATTCAGTGTTCATGTGTCGTATGAATAGATATCGTTGCGGGAAATTAAAATGGAATATATTGTATCAGATCTGCCGGTGAAGAACGGAAAGCACTGGCCCTTGGATTGAGCGCGGCTGTCATCTCGCTGGGAGGTAGGGTCAATATAGATGCGCAACTTACAATGCAGTCACCATACTATAACGATACGCGATTTTGTGTATGTTCTACTCATGTTGAGTCATTTACCTGCTGTGCCCTTCTGACAGTATGTCGATGCTTTTCATGAAATAGTCTGTTTTTTTTCCTTGATAATCTGTCACATAAAAGGATTAATATCCCAAATGAACACAAATTTAACACCAGTGAGACATTAACGGTAACTTTAAATTCCATGTTATGACAACACGATAATTGCAAGTTGATCAGATTTTTCCTTAAAAGCAACTTGTCATTTCTACAAAAGCAACCCTTATTTTATCTATACATTTGTTCAAGCATAATTTTAAACAGTTAACATAACAATCGTGTAATAATGTCAATATAATTTATTTGATCTCATAATTAGTTAATAAACACCAACATAATGTTACAAAATGAGTGCTAACACAAATCCTGCATTTGGCATAACATGTGTAGCAATTGTTGTTTTATTTATTTTTTCAAAATAAAATATAAAATTCACATAAAAACATATATTTTGAATATGTAGGAAAGAAGGATATTTACCATTTATCAACATGTA
The DNA here is from genome assembly GCA_007657795.1 of Dreissena rostriformis. Taxonomy (NCBI): domain Eukaryota; kingdom Metazoa; phylum Mollusca; class Bivalvia; order Myida; family Dreissenidae; genus Dreissena; species Dreissena rostriformis. The sequence goes on along the minus strand of VMBQ01007312.1, from coordinate 36,735 downwards.
ATTAAATGTACTATATCTTTTTTAAGATTGCATAGTGATAATTGAAACTGTCATCCACACTAGTCGTTTCTTATTAATAAACCAACCATTAAACGCATCTCCATTCTTTGTTTGGCCGTAGCGTGGCTTCCCGGACCGGTGATAGGCGGCAAGTTGATTGACAGTTCGTGTTTGATATGGAACACCGCCTCCACATCCTCTTTGTTCTGTGCCCACTACGACATTGAGGACCAGCGATACAAGCTACACGGCACGATGATTGGTAATATATATTGCGGCGCTGGCATTCACATTTACTTCTTAAATATAAGAAAATATTGCGGCATATTTTTTTATTTAGAGATGTTTACGAATATACAGATTGAATTCCCATTGGTATTACTGACATTCCAGAAACAAGGTCTTGAAAGGATTTTACTCATTTCCTTAATGAACATATACATGATAAATAAAGGTGGTAGGTATGTTTCAAATTATTAATCATCTCTGTACTTGTAATTTAAACAGTGTTCAACAGTAAAATGTATTATAGATGTTTTGAGCATGCTGACCACAGCTTTCTATGTGAATGTGTGGGTTTTCTGCATTGCACTATCAACAAATAATAATAGTGTCGCTTATTGAAATTTATATTGACATCTACACGTGTGTGTCTATTGATATACATTTCTAAAACCAACATTTTACCTTATTTAAATAGAAAATGTATTTAATAAGATCATTCTTGTTATCACGTATTTCAAGACAAAAATACGTGTTGTTCAACTTTTCATTAATAAAAGCGAGTCGTACGGTCTAGTGCAAACATCTGTTTCATGTCCGTAGAGCATATGACAGAAAAGCGCTCATGTCCGAAAAATTCGTTTAAATTAATTTTAAAAAATGATTTTTTTTTTTAAATAACAGCCTTAGTGTAACTATAACATAAACAAAAACATCAACAAAACGCATGGTAGGTACAGAAGATTTATTAAAACCTGATTTCGTCACATCTTCGAGCTGACCTTACGAGCCACCCGCCTTTATTGCTTTAAATCTCCAAATATTGACTCGGTAAATGCACATGTTGAAGTTATAGCTAGGGTATTGTTATATCAAATAGAATGCATAGCTCAAACTGTGACTATTTATAACACGTTCAGGTATGAGGGTGGTCGGTCTGCTTATCTCGCTTGTGTCGCTACTGAGTGCCCGGAAGCTTAAGTCGTGGGGCCAACAATCAGAATCAAGAGCTATGGAAATGGAAAGCCCCGCTGTTCAACAGTCGCTCAGTTCGGAAGTGAACTGTGAACCACTTTCACCAGACTGACATGCGTGACCCCATAGGGGCAGATTTATTTGTTTCGTTTTGTTTTAAAAACACGGACACTTAATTTAAATGTTGGTATACACATTCAATATATAAACCAGTTTAACATTTTGTGGGTATTACTTATAGTACATAGCTATAGCTAACAGAAGACTATGGTGATTTTGAATAAAATATTTTTATTTTTAAAACAGTGTTAATTTGATACATGCTAAACATATATAATATTGAAGTGTATTTAAATGATAATATGTTATATGCAATATATATATATAATAAGTCTGTGTTCGTTGTCAAACAATTGATGTGTAAAGCATTAATGTACACGGCAATGCTTCACGCAACGTGAAATTTTGTNATTTGGATACCGTGATGTCCATCGTCCGTCCGCGTGTGCGTGTGTCCGTCCGTCAACTTTTTCTTCAAATGACATTTCCTCCTGAACCGCTTGACGGAAGTTCCAGTAATATTCCTTGGAAGGTCCTGTATGAAAAGTATTCAATTGGTTGATTCACGGGGGCAAAAGGTATTTTAAAATCAAAACTTTACCAATATTTGCCTCCGAAATCGCATAACCCAGAGGTTTAATACCGGTATTTAGAATGAAACATCGTATTGTGGTCCTTTATATTGTTATTTTGTACGTTAAATATTTTTAAACTGCAGTTAATTTTTGATTGATTGTATTGATGTATGTATTATGTACACTGTTTAGCAACCTCGCTTACTCATAATTTATTTTGAGTACTTGTCATAAGTATGTATATAGGTTTATTCATTTTGATATCATATTGCATGTACTAACATTGTTTCCACATGGGCCATTGGCCATCTGGAATTGTTGTAAATACCCCGGTGTCGAAATTGGTCCCTCCCTGGGGTTAACTTTTCTCCCTTATATGCATATAGTGAAAAAGAAATCTCCTCAGAAATCTAAGGGGCGAAAGGTCTGATATTTGTTATATAAGATAGTATAGTGGTCCTTTAGGAAGCTGGTCAAATGCCGATGTGGCCAAAATTATCCCCGCCCTATTGGTAACTTGTTCTCCATATATTTTTATATTGAAAACTAAAAATAATCTCCACTGAAACCGCCAGGCCCAGACGTTTGGTATATTTATTTTACAACTACGAATAGTGGTCATCTACCAAGTTTGTTTAAATCATGCATATGGTGTTAAAGATGGTAATTCCCCACGGGTAACTAGTTTTACATAGACATTTCAAACTCTTCTTACCTGAACCCGCAAAGCCCATGGCTTTTATATTTGGTATGTAGTATCATATATGCGACAAATCTGTGCAAAACAAAGTAAAAACATCACAACACAATAGAGACTTTATGCATTACATTTGAAGGATGAGTGGCGGCGTATTTAATTAAGCTTCAAAGTTACTTTTTAGGGATNTAATAATATTAATATGGGCTTCCCTCCTGTGCTCTGAAGCTGCAAGGATCAGAGCAGGTTTATTTATGTTTTGTGTGTAACATCGTATAGTGGTCTTCTACTTATCTCTAAAAACCTTAAGGGCCAAGGGTTTGACATTTGATGTATAATATCGTATGGTGGTCCTCGACTAAAATTGTGCAAATCATTTCACTGTATTCAAAACTGGTGATAAATAGTGATTTATATACACTAATTTAGCAAGTAACTAAAAAATATTCTCTGAAACTGAAATAGTCAGGGGTTTTGCATTTGGTGTAACACTTTACAGTGGTGCTCTCCTAAAGTTTTAAGTTGGTTCAAATCGTGCATATAGGGTCAAAACTGGCCACTTCCTAGGGTCCACGTGATTAATATAGACGTGTAGAGTAAACAACTTAAACAATCTTCTCTGAAACAACACATTCCATAGCTTTGATATTTGGTAGATTACATAGGATAGATGTCCTGTTTTGTTTAATCCTTCCACTGAGGTCAATACTGACCACGACATTGAGGTCACATGCTTTATCTAGACTTATATAGTAAAGGAATTTACGGATGCACAAGCATAGACAGGGTGCAGGATCACGTGACTGTGTGGGGTTCATAATTAAACGTTAATGGATGTAAACACACCGGTAGAGTTGCTTTTTTCAAATAACATTTTAAAACATTTTTTCTTAAGAATTTTAACTTGTGCACAAAAGACACCTTTTTATGCTGATTATGGCAATGTGAAATACAGCAAAATTACATTATTTAATAAGTCTGTGTTCGTTGTCAAACATTTGATGTGTAAAGCATTTATGTACACGGCAATGCTTCACGCAACGTGAAATTTTGTCAACGATTGCAGACGTATTCAAGGATTTATTCTCAAATCTTAAGATGTCGGCACAAACTGCAAGAAAAACTGTCTATCGTGCACTAAAGATTTTGCAAATGTATTTCAATAACTTAAGATATTTTCAAACATAAAGGTCTTAACGGTGTGTTTACATTCTGTCCAGCCCGTGTGTAAACCCCTGAAAACCCCGTCGATCCTGCACCCTGTATACCAATGGGAAAAAAGAAGAAAAGAAACTCCATGTAAACCGTGTAAAGCGCATGCAAAACAAACCGGATGTTTTGCGAGTGTATCGGAATATTTAGAAAGTTTTTATGGAGGTTTTACAGAGTACAAGTACATAAGGATAGTTAGTTTTAAAATCCAATTTTCGTTTATTTTGTCACTATATTATAGTTTGTGTAGTGATATTCAAACTTAAGACTCGTAATTCCATGTCATTTAAAGGGGCCGTCCAACAGATTTTGGCATGTATTGAAGCTTGTCATTAAATGCTTTAAATGATTTATATTGATAAATTTAAACATTTGAACTACAAATCTCCAGTAAAAAACCCCACAAGAATACAATTTTAAAAAAGGAAAAAAGTAACCCTCAACAGGGCTCGAACAACTGACCCCTGGATTCCTGGAGTAAAAAAGCTACCCGCCTAGACCACTCGACCACTCCACGCTCATGTTTGTTAATGATGTATTCGTTTTAGCTATATAAGCAATCCTCGTAGTTTCCCAAAATATCGTTTCGCGTCGATACGACGCTTTATCTGTCGGACGGCCCCTTTAAAAGAAGATTACTCCAGTTGTATTCATATCAGATTGTTTTTGTTATGTGTTTTGTGTTGCGCCGTGTTGGGTTGACCATTGGTCATTTTTACGTGAATAAAGATGGATAATTAATGTGACAAAGATAGAAGTCACTCTGTATTTTTACGTTTGATGTTAATTACGTTCAAAGTAGGTATTAATTAAATCTCCATGTCTTGATTCAGGAATCAAACGCGTAGCTTATAAATGAATTTTGAAGGAGACAAACATTTGCATCTTAATAAGAGTTACACTTATGCCTGCTTTAGTCAATAATAAACAACTAGCGTATCGAAATGCTGCTTATTTGTTGTACGACGCATGCTATTTAAGATAATAGATTGTGTACGGCACAAGTATGTAAATCTCTAACACATTGGCTGCAATCTTGTCACCTGTATGCTATTTAAGGTAATAGATTGTGTACGGCACACGTATGGAAATCTCTAACACATTGGCTGCAATCTTCTCACCTGTATGCTATTTAAGATAATAGACTGTGAACGGCACAAGTATGGAAATCTCTAACACATTGTCTGCAATCTTGTCACCTGTATGCTATTTAAGATAATAGATTGTGTACGGCACACGTATGTAAATCTCTTACACATTGGCTGCAATCTTGTCACCTGTTTGCTATTTAAGATCATTGATTGTGTACGGCACAAGTATGTACATCTCTAACACATTGGCTGCAATCTTGTCACCTGTATGCTATTTAAGAAAATAGATTGTGTGCGGCACACGTATGTAAATCTCTAACACATTGGCTGCAATCTTGTCACCTGTATGCTATTTAAGATAATAGATTGTGTACGGCACACGTATGTAAATCTCTAACACATCGGCTGCAATCTTGTCACCTGTATGCTATTTAAGATAATTGATTGTGTACGGCACACGTATGAAAATCTCTAACACATCGGCTGCAATGGATTCACCTGAGCACTTTGATAAATGTGGTTTTAAAAATACGATCGTAAAGGCATTTGCATTCTAGTTTATAGAAAACGGAATATAGATAGATATATGTGTCGTGTTCTGAGAAAACTGGGCATAATGCTTGTGCGTAAATTGTCATCCCTGATTAGCCTGTGCAGTTCGCACAGGCTAATCAGGGACGACAATTTCCGCTTTTATGGATTGTTTCGTTTAAATGATGTCTCTTCTTAGCGAAAATCCAGTTTAGTCGGAAATTGTCGTCCCGGATAAGCCTGTGCGGACTGCACAGGCTAATCTGGGACGACAATTTACCTATTGTCGATACGCCCGGATTGTTTGATTGTACGAATGTTGCAGAATCAGCATTACAACTTCTCGATATCGTTGACTTACGACCAAATGTTTTCTTGCTTGTTCTTTCATCTACTGGTCGATTTACAAACGAAGAAAACGATACGGTTGAAATGCTGAAGATGGTATTTGGCGGACACGTTTTTAGACACACTCTAATAGTTATAACCCACGGTGATGCATTTGCAAAAGAATAAGATTTTGACAGGTTTTTGAATGAATCGGAAAATCTCAAGACACTGAGTAACCTATGTGGACAAAGAGTCATGAAAATCGACAACAAGGCAAGACATTTTGATAAAGTAAAGTTTTTCTCATTTGCGGGCCAGATAACAAAAAATGGACGACTGTTTTACAAACACGAACATGTAAAAGAACACAAATCTGTTTTTCAAAACTATCTGCGACGCCTTGAGGGTGAAAAGACCGTTAAAGAACAACTCGAAGAACTCAGTAAAGATATCGGTCGACGTTTGACATACTGGAAGGGTCCGCTGATTGATGGTGCGATTGCTGGTGCAATTACCGGTGCCGCTTTGACAGGTGGTGGGGCTGTGATGGTTGGAGCAGCACTTGGAAACACAGCTGCTGCAGTTGGGGGAAGTGAATTTTTGACCCCCTATGCGATCTATGAGGGAAGTATGGCGGCTGTAGGTGTCTTTACCTTGGGAAAATCCCTCGCGTCACTGGTTTTCCGGAAGTTCTGGTGACTCTTAATGTTGTGTCTGCGTTAATGAGTTCATCCTTCTCAACATCAATTTGTAAACAAAACGTTTTCGTCAAGAGTTAACGTTGTGCTGGTTTTTGTTAAATTAGTACGTTTTTCAACATTTAAACACGTGCTATTCCTGTACATTTTATTTAAAATGTTTTCGTTCTTAAATACTTTTTCGTGTTTGTTCTCTTTTGTAAACACTTATCTTACTTAAGGCATGAATGCCCTACATCATTAAAAGGCACCACGCTTGGTCCTTGTTTGATACTTTGTCTAGTTTCGCTTTGTTTATATGTGATTGCACAACGTTCGTGTAACAATAGCAGCTTCATTGCTTGAAAAAAATGTGTGGTGTTGAAATAGCAAAATGTAAATTTAGTATAGTGTATGCATCGCTGAATGAAGTTTTGTTTATGTGCTCAATATTTGTACATAATATGAATGCATTTTGAAAATAAATTTGCAAGGTGTATGTTTAAGGTTCTCATAATATGGTTTAACTAACACTACTTTGTATTGGCCATTCAAAGGCGATGACCCCAGTGTATCAATGTTTGATTGTATCTTTTAAATGTATTTGTGTTATTCCGTTTTTTGTGTTATTTGTCGCTTAGCTTACATAAAACGTATTTTGTTTTATTTTAAAATAAAAGTTTAATAAATGCTCTCTTGACATGTAAGTCTCGTTATAAAAAGTTGTCCCGAAAACACGTTTCGCATGCGCGGTAAAATAAGTTGTAGTTAAATCGTTATGAATGAAATGTACATGAAAAACCACTTCACGCATACAAACTGTCGATAATTTACTCTGATGTTGTAAAATCCTCATTGAAGTGCGAGATTTGTGTAGGCCTGACTGCGAATCCCATGAAAGGCGTGCACCGGGAAAAAAAGTGTTTTTGGCAGTGTAAATTGTTCTTATCAATTTCAGCAATATGTTATTGGTGTAATAAAAGCTTATATTTAAGAGAAATGCCGTCAATATGCCCTTATAAAGGTTACATTAGGATCAGAGGCATATTAACATAATTACATGCAATTATATTAAAATTGTCTTAAATTGGGTCGCTTATAGCACTTTATTAATTTATTGAACCATTTTCTCTCTTAGATTTCACAGATAGATTCAAAGCGCAAAACATATTGAATCTATTTCGTCTTCGTAATGAACTAAAACTACGTTCACATTAGAAATAACTCAAGAGCATATTTTGAACCCATTCAAATACGATATATTAATGTTCGAAAATTATTTTTTATAACGTTCGCGATAACTTATTGCAATGATATTAAGTATTGAACAAGTGTTTAATATTACGCTTTCTTATCTATGATACAGAACATTTGCAATATTATACTGAGATGCAACTTGCAAAATGTATACAGTAAATATATATCTACGTATATACGTATACACAATTACAGATCTAACACGAATACATTTGTTTCTATATTCTATTCAATCTTTGAAAGTGCTGGTGAGTAGTTAACAAATCTATAAGAATAAAAGGCGTCATGCAAAGTACGCAAAACATAAACGAACAGATACCAATCTTTGATGTCATACGCGCTTAGAAAAATATATATATAAAAAAACGTGTATGCAGCTGACGAAGATGATATATATTTTAATGATATATGCAGCAATGTAAATCTTTTTGCATTCTTGTCATTGACAATGCAGCACGTTTCACTATTCTTGCATATATTGTTTTGTGTTTTTAAGTTTTAGCCAAGGCAGCTCCCATCGTGCCTCAGCGTGGTTACGACGCTGGCTGGGAGTAATACAATTGCAGCTTGTTTTAAACATAAAACATATTAAATATAACGATTTTAGTGGGCATTGAATTATGTGTCCTGCATCGTCGGAGAGAAACACTACCACAATTTTCAATCCAGATGCTGCATTCCATTTTGTTTAGCCTCCGTGCGTTTAGTTATTATTGAAACCTCGTAGACTATTAATATCCGTTTTAGTGCTTTTCGGCACCATATTACTTACCCTGGTTGATTTGCTGCTGTTGATTCGATCCGGACTGAACGTCGGATAGGAGCGCCACACATATTCCTCTTGGGTATGAACAAATAGAGCCTTTCAGCACTGGATACAGGCAAAAACAACACGTTGGTTTCCTCGTTCACGGCTGGGCGTGAACCATCAGTCACAACGGTCCAATGACGGTACGGCCTATTTCATCATATTTCTTCCCATTTTATAGGCCTCCTATTTACTCTGCCAGGACAGTATCGGAAAACCGCTTCTCCCTGACCAAACATTCTTTGAGATCGCATCTCACATGAACTCCCACTCCACGGTAGGAAAAAGTATGGTCAATGAATAAATCAGAAATCGCTGACTGCTTCACCAACAACACTTCCCGTCTACTTTAAATGGCGATCCGAATTATTAACCATGGAAAACCTTATCCCGGTTTTACCATCATAAACTGACGTAGGCCATTTAAGGTCGCCGCAAAGTACTTTGGAATAGACAGGGGGCTATCAATTTTGATTTTTGCCAACCACTTTGCTTGAGCCATGGATACCATCTGACCATCTATACTTTTGGTAGATCTTCTGATATACACATTCCGTATTTTCGCATACAATTATAGCAAACGCAACATACAATCTTGAATAGAAGCTATGTACAACATCTCCTGGCAGACCACATCAACCAGTTGAATGCTCACAAGCCCCACAATAGCATCATTCATACAGGCGTCGCCATGCTGTCGTCAAACACACTTGTTTCGACACAGGAACTTTTCCGGCAGCTTAGCCACTACCCTGTCGGACGCAAAGCTAAACTCCGCCTCCGTATCTACTACCACCTGTATTGCAAGGCCCATTCTCACATAAATCCGTAACATCGAGTCAGATTTTAGGTTCCTGATGAGCACTAAGCAGTTATGATTAGGTCTGATCTCCCTACCATCTGATCAGCGTACCAGCTTCACCGACCATCATATGCCACCATATGCAACATAGTTTAAGGGTGACCTAGTGGCAAATCTTTCTTGCAAGCCGATACCTGTATCACATAAGTGATAATCTGCGTGACATGCATAACAGCCCGTGCCGCATTGTGAGTTGTAGCCATAGTTGTTTACCTGCTGCGCATGTAAAACTTGCGGGGATGTCATCTATCCCGTCTGACGGTCTGTACAGACTATAGCATGAAGGTCAAGTGCGGCTGGCTGCCGAAATAGATTAATTGCTCCTGACCGCATACCCAAAGATAATGCAGAAGCCCCCCCCCC
>VMBQ01007312.1:0-21785 GCA_007657795.1 Dreissena rostriformis | reverse complement strand
GGAAGTCACTCTTTCGATATAAATTATGTTTACTTTTTACGATTTAAAAAAAAAAAAAAAAAAAAAAAAAATTTTTTTTTTTTTTTTTTTTTTTTTAAAGAAGTGTCTAATGAGTATTGTATCACAATTTTATTTCAATTACATGTAACAAACTACATAATAATGATTTATATGATTTTGATATTTTAATTTGAATTATTATACAGAGTTATATCAATATATATGGTTGTACTAAAGTGCTACAAAAGAAGGCTACTGAAATTAATTTCCCAATTTCTTGAAAATGCCGATAAAATTCCAAAGCCATGGGCTATCTTCCTAAAAAGGGGAAAAAACCCTGATAATGTAAGTTTTTTATAGACATATAATGGTTCAAATCAGTTACTATATGTTGCGTACATAAAATCGATCTATTTGTTGTTTGTTTTCATCCTTATTTGTGTTTATTAATTAAATTAAATGTATTCTGAAAGAATTTCCATTTCTGAGTAATTTTGTTCTATAAAATGGTCGCGAAGATGTGCCAAGTAGAAAGATTATCATTTTATTGGTAACCCCATTCCTAGCTCATAGATTGCGTTCCATTCCCGAGTTCGTTGTCAGTAAAAACAAATGATAACAACAATATGATCGTTCCAAAAATGCATTTTCTTGCATGCTTATGTTTTATTCAGACATAATTAGTAAACTTATATTTGATATAGTGTATGATTATCAATTGAAACGATGTTTATGTCAACCGTTTCTATATATGCGCATATATGAATTTCACCTCTTTTTGCCAACAAGTGGGCGGAGTTTAAACTTTGCAGGTGCGCGTGACGTCACTCGTCAACTGGTCTATAGAAGTTTTCGAAAATAGTACATACCCGGATCACACCGTTTTACGCGTCACGTCGATGGCAGATTGTTCCGTCGATGACAGACAGTCCGACTCGACCGCGAACAATAGGTAGGTTATATATTCGGTCGGAATATTTATATTACGAAAGTTAGGCCAAAATCATTGCTACGAACATATTGTCCATTGACTGAGGACGCCACCAGGTAATTTTGGACTCATTGTTCAAGTTTTTAAAGAAATGTGAACGAGTTCAAAGTGACAGTTTCCGAAACATCATCGAAAATGACTGATTTTTGTTCAAAATATCTCAAGTTTGAAATAAATGACTGCATTTCGTGTTATATACTTACGCATTTATCCCTTGGGGATACGTAAGCCAAATATCCGCCCCTTGAGTTGTTTCATGAACAAGTCACAGGCGTCCAAACTGACCCCGTCGAAAAAAAATTGATGCTGTAGTAGGCAGATATGTATTTTAAATGATGCCGATGATGGCAGAAACGCTGTAGAAGATGNTTTTTTTTTTTTTTTTTTTGGGGGGGGGGCTATACTTAAATCACCGTCTGTCTGCATTTATTGTTAAATTGGTCAGTTGGTCTGTCACGCTCTACATCTGTACTTTGTGTCGCAAACTAGCCTCTCTGTTTCCTGCTTATCAACATGAAGCGTTATAGATATGTTGTTTATACATTGTAGAAGTGCATGACGTTATTTGTATGTACATCACACTGTTCTTCGCAGAGTTATGTACACTTGAAATTGGTCACATTTTCAATATTCACATACTTGTAGGTGTTAACATTTTAATGATTTGGCGGCCACTTGTCTCTCAGTTTTCTGCCTATCAACATGAAACATTGCAGATATTTTGTCAATACTTTGCAGAAGTGTAAGATGTTTTTAGTGTATGTCCCCATGTTTTTTGTAGAGTTAAGTGCCCTTGAACAAAGACAAATTTAAAATACTTGACATCATTGTATATGGGTAGTTTATAATATTCTTATGATTTCTGATGCGTTCTTAAACCTATACAATTCTTTATACTTACATCATTGTACATGTGGAATTTTTGTCGCGAACAGTTTTCAGTTTTAAAAAACAAACATTATAGGAGTGTTGTTAATATGTTTAAGTGCAATAGGTCATGAGCCCGCTTGAGTACAACATGCTGATTGCGAGCTTTTGTTACCGTTTCTTTTTTGTTCGTCCGCCATCAACATTTGCCTTGAGAACACTCTAGAGACCCCATTTACAGCCAAATCTTTATAAAACTTTGTCAGATTATAATATTTCGATCGAGTTCAATAGTGGTTCACTTCCGGTGTTATTATCCTGGTCCAATTACATAGAAGCTTGTTAACACTCTAGAGGCCCCAGTAGTTGCCCAATCATAATGAAACTTGTTCAAAACCTTTTTTCCCAATTATATCTTGACCAAGGTCTAAACTGGGTTACGTAGTGTAAAAAATAGGTCCGAAGATAAAATAAAAGAAAACAAACTTGTGAATACTCTAGGGGCCTTATTTATTTCACAATCGTCATAAAACTTGGTCATAACGTTGGTCCATAAAATATATCAGCCGTGTTAGAAACTGGTATATGTTAGGTCAAAAACTCGGTCACAAGATCAAAATTACATAAAAGGCTAGTGAACACTTTCGGGGAAACATTTATTGCACAATCTTTTTGAAACTTGCTCAGATAATTTGTTTCAAATATATCTTGGCTGAATTCGAAACTGTGTCACATTGGGTTACAAACTAGGTCAAAATAAAGAAAAAGCTTGTGAACACTTTTGAGACCACATTTATTGCCCTATCTATAAAACTTTGGCATAACATTTATCCCAATTATTTCTTGGCTGTGTTTGAAACTGGGTCGAGTTAGGTAAAAAACAAAATCACCTGGTCTTATTAAAAAAGGCTTTTGAATATTTTAGAGACTACATTTATTGCCAAATTGTCTCAATTGTATCTTGGCCTAGTTCGAAACACTGGTCATGTGGGCTCAAATATTAGGATAATAGGTCACATTTAAGAAAACGGTTGTAAACACTTGTGACTATAGAGACCCCATTTATTATCCAATTGTCATGGATATTATTCAGAACATCTTACCCAATTATATCTCCTGTGAGTTCGAAGCTGGGTCAAGTTGAGTCAAAAACAAGGTGAAATTAAAGGAAAAGCTTGTAAAGACTCTGGCTTCGGCATGTATGGCCATAACCTGCATGGTGTGGAGTATATGTCTCAATGATATTTCAACCGGATTCAAAACTTGGTCATGTGGGGTCAAACACTAGGTCACAAAATCAAATTGAAAAAAAAAGCTCGCAGACAATCTCGAGGCGGCATATATTGCCAAATCTTGTAGAAACATGGTGTCTCCATGTTATTTCTATCGGATTCAACACTTGATAACGTTGTCTCAAAAAACAGGTCAGTTGATAAAATTGAACAAAAAGTTTAACACTCTGGAGGCTATATAAATTGCCCTATCTTCTTGAAGCGTGGTGAGAACGTTTGTCTGAATTGTATATCTGCTTAGATAAAAACTGGGTCACGTGACGTCAAAAACAAGGTCACTAGGTCAAATAGCAGAAAAGCTTGTGAACCGTTTTGAGTCCAAATGTATTAACCAATCTTCATGAAACAATTGGTGTAAACATTTGTCCCCATGATAGTTTGGGCATGTAATTTAATAGTCATGTGGGGTCAAAAACTAGGATTAATTCCTTGGGGTCTCAGTTAAGTGTCTTGGGGCTTTTTATCCTCCATTTTTGTTGCAGTCATTCACCCTTTCTACTGGTCGATTGATTCAATAAATCAACATGAAGCTTTTTGTCTGTCTTTGTGTGTGATCAATGTGAAGTAGCGAACGATGAAACGTTAAAAGTTTTCCACCTTCTTGTAACTAGCCAGTGTTGTGATATGTGTCTTCTTCTATGGCTGTTCTATTATTAAGTATGATGGTATTTTATAAACAAATCAAATTTGTTGTGATACCGGTACATATTATAATTTAACATGTGTTTTTCATTTCGACTGTAGCTTCAGAATGACTGCCTCCCTCTAACTGAATTTGGCAATCTGATCCAAGAGTTCAAACAAGCAATTGAGCGTGTTAAAGATGCCGCTGAGGAAGAATTCTCGGAAAAGGCAAAACAAACTCTGGAAGAAGGTTTGAACAAAATAAAGGACGGTGAACAAGAGATTAGAAACAAAATACAACAAGCTGGTAATGAAATAACAGAAAAGAAGACTGAGGCCNAAGGTCTGTTTTTTTGTTTTTTTTTTCAAAGCGGCGCAGTAGGGGGCATTGTGTTTCTGACAAACACATCTCTTGTTAAATGTGATATTTGTCTAAGTTACTCTCTATGGCCAATCCATGTTGAGAAGGTAGCTGGTTTTGTTATGCAATGTAGATATGTTGTTGTTTTATATGACACAGACGGCATATTTACATGTATAAATTTAAGCAACCAGGCCCTGGCAGATTATGTACAAGAAACATTATTTAGAGGATATGTGTTTGTTTTCGGCACAATACCAAGCAATATTGTATTGGTCAAGGGAGACAATAAATATTTTGAAGAACACTTCCTTTCAATTAATCTTAAAATCATGTCTTTAATACAGAAACCAATATTTTTGAGATTGAAATGTCTAGATACTAGTAACTTACTAAAGTTGTAATAACAAATATTTCTTATGTTCTGAAATATGGGCTTGACTAATACTTCATATCATGCCAGTCAGTATGACAAACCTTCCCGAACTTTTCCTGTGTAAGCTGGTTTACCAGAACATAGAACAAATGCTAATATTCCAATAATTAATAACTGCCCAACTTGAATCAGAGGTAAGGGGAGAATGGCCGTTAAAACAATTTCATGAACAATCCCCATATAAGTTATGACGCCAGATGGGAATCAAACTCACGATCCTCTGATTTCAGTCCAGCACTTAACCAACTGTAGCCTGTGTGGAAACTTTAGCAAAGAAGGCTGTCCAGTATTTCGTATCACCATTTGGCGTCGTTTTGGCAAAAAAACGGAAATTGGTGGGTTTTTTTGCTTACAAATACTTCAAATCGAAAGTAAGTGTTTTCAATATTATACTAACTAAGGTTCAACTTACAGAGCTGGGTAGGGAGAACTAAATGCTTTGATTTATTACAAAAAGTTATTTAAAAAATAATAATTGAAAATCCTCCATTGGGAATTTTGTATACTTATTATTGTATTATTATGATAAAAATACTTTTATTGTCAATTTTATAGTATATGTAAGCAAAAAATAATAATCCATTTACTTGTTTTAGACACTTTGAACTTCGATCTGAAACCAAACGTGAAAGAGCTAATAACAATTTATAGTTAACATGTGTTATAACCCAAAAAAATACAGTATATCAAAAAGCGTCATAATGTTTGGACTACCTGAAGTCTGTTCGGACTCCTAAATTTCAGAAGGGAGTCCAGAGGACTCCTTACTCAGAATAGTTAGTGTCGAACGTATATATGTATGTGTACTCATGGGCTTAAGGCCTTATTTGAAACCGATTTATGTTTCTGAAGATTTCAGTTTAGCAAAGTATAATTTTACACATTAGGCTAAGGAAACTTAAATGATATTTTGTAGTTCGTAGAACGACTTTAATCCCGTTCTGTAGTTGTAGTAGTTTTGTTCAGTAACCATGTGTCACTGTGTGTGGTAAAACTAAAGCCGTATGTGAGCAAAACAAGTATAATCATGTATATTGTTGCATGTGCACAGTCTGATTAATGAAATATATCATTTTTACATCTTGCGGAGTCTTCTTTTCATTTTGTGTCAACAATTATTCTCAATCATAATGATAATTCAAGTTTAAAAGTACACAAACAAACATAATTAACAGACATTAACAAAAGCATCATCATGTTATTACGTTTATAAATAGAATATATGTAAACACGAAAATTTAATAAATTCCATTTTGTTTCAAATGTAGTTATGTGGTTTAAAACACATACTGGTTGTGATAATATGACAAGCTTTATGTTGATGTGATATGACTATGTATATGCAATGTATGAGTTTTGTAAATTATACTTATTTACTTGCAGATGGAAAATGGATGGCAACCAAAAGAACATACTCAGACTGAAAACCGATCAGAGAATTCTTATTGATACTTAAGTCATATCATAATAATCTCTACTCTATGGTCGTGCACACACGAACTGCTGAATCTGAAAGGTGCAAACATTCTCATGATGATGGCTGCCACTACCAAGATATTCGCCGACAAGGAGACCAATAACTGGTTCAAGGCGTGCATAGCCCTCAATGTGACAAAGGAAGGACTGACTAACTTTGTTGAGAAAACAATGAAAAAGGTCCACGCAGCGCTAGGTACATGTAGCAGTTATGAAAAAGCTATAATATCACATCACCGATTCAGTGGTCCATCATGGAAAAACACTAAAAGACATGATTGGAAATCAAACTGGTGGGAAATAGCGAAATGTTTTCTCCCTCCACATGGATACGCTGCAGTTTCATCGGTTCAAGAATCAGACTTTAATGCTGTGATAAACATAATATTGAACTGTACAGATTTCAAGAATTATATCTCCTCCTCATGGCTATCACCTCCACCGCCTGACTCGCTATGTCCGTTAGAAAAGGTAATGTATAAGTGTTTTAAAATGTTTCAAGCACAACTAATTTTCTTCAGTGGTATTGTATTTTTGTTTTTATGCCCTCTTTTTCGAAGAAGAGGGGGTGNGGGTCAAACACTAGGTCACAAAATCAAATTGAAAAAAAAAGCTCGTAGACAACCTGGAGGCGGCATATATTGCCCAATTTTGTAGAAACTTGGTGTCCATGTTATGTCGGATTCAACACTTGATAACGTTGTCTCAAAAATCGGGTCAGTTGATAAAATTGAACAAAAAGTTTAACACTCTGGAGGCTATATAAATTGCCCTATCTTCTTGAAGCGTGGTGAGAACGTTTGTCTGAATTGTATATCTGCTTAGATAAAAACTGGGTCACGTGACGTCAAAAACAATTTCACTAGGTCAAATTGCAGAAAAGCTTGTGAACCGTTTTGAGTCCAAATGTATTAACCAATCTTCATGAAACATGGTGTAAACATTTGTCCCCATGATAGTTTGGGCGTGTAATTTAATAGTCATATGGGGTCAAATACTAGGATTAATTCCTTGGGGTCTCAGTTAAGTGTCTTGGGGCTTTTTGTTCTCCATTTTTGTTGCAGTCATTCACCCTTTCTACTGGTCGATTGATTCAATAAATCAACATGAAGCTTTTTGTCTGTCTTTGTGTGTGATCAATGTGAAGTAGCGAACGATGAAACGTTAAAAGTTTTCCACCTTCTTGTAACTAGCCAGTGTTGTGATATGTGTCTTCTTCTATGGCTGTTCTATTATTAAGTATGATGGTATTTTATAAACAAATTAAATTTGTTGTGATACCGGTGCATATTATAATTTAACATGTGTTTTTCATTTCGACTGTAGCTTCAGAATGACCGCCTCCCTCTAACTGAATTTGGCAATCTGATTCAAGAGTTCAAACAAGCAATTGAGCATGTTAAAGATGCCGCTGAGGAAGAAAGTTCGGAAAAGGCAAAACAAACTCTGGAAGAAGGTTTGAACAAAATAAATGAAGCATTAAAGGATGGTGAACAAGAGATTAGAAACAAAATACAACAAGCTGATAATGAAATAACTGAAAAGATGAATAACGCTACAAGTCAGATTGAAAAGATGAAGCATGAGAGTGTTCAGACACTATATGACAGGACAGAATATTGTACTAGGCAGATTGAACAGAAAATGGGAGATGAGACTAAGAAAGCTGAACATACAATAACAACACAAATAGACACACTGACAAAAAGCAGTGTTAAACTTATAGAAGATAGCGTGAAGGGCTTTAAACAGAAAGTTGCTAACAAGGCGAAAGAAGACTATGAAAGAGATGCAGAATGTGAGTAAAATTGGTCATTGAGCTGTCATGTATATAGGGATTTAGACAGAAAAAAAATGGCAGGGGGAGGGGGGCCTGAAAAGGCTAATCTCTTTGGTGAAAAATGGAAATGGTGGTATGGTAAACATTCTACATTGTAAGTGACTAAATTGAGCTGCTTCCACTTAAGTACTTATATTCAAGCATCCATTCAGCATATTTTCAATGACTTGAATGAGACTTGAATATTCCTTATTAAAAATAAGTTGATGCTTATACCAAGTTATACTGTATATTACTCTTTAAAATCATCAAATGCCAATAAAACATGTTGGGTGTGTCTGTATTTGCGAGAACATTGACAAATTGGATGAGGGACAAAAATGGTGGACCATAACAATGAAAGGGGCAACCTTTTGAAAGGGTGAGGGGCAAAAATGGAAGGGTGGGCTGCCATTTTGCTCTAGCGAAATCCATACATGTATGTTTTCAGCTGACCAGGGCTCAACCGGCTCATGGTGGTCTTTGTGATCCTCTTTTGACCATCTTGTGTCATGCTCTTTGCGTCATCACCTTGTTAACACTCTAGAAGTCACATTTATTGCCAATTGATCATGAAACTTGCTCAGAACATGTGTTCTACATATTTATTAGTTGAGTTCAAAAATGGCCGGGGCAATTTTTGTTATATGACTATAGTGAAACGTTGTTAACACTCTAGAAGTAAGTCAAATTTTTAGCCCATTCATCATAACACTTAGTCAGAACAGTTGTTCTAATGATATCTCCGCCGAGTTCAAATATGATTTCGGTCTGTTTAAAAACATGGCTGCCAAGAGGCAGGGCAGAATGTATTATTTTGCAGAACTGAAACCTTTTTAACACTCTAGAAGCCATATTTTTGGTCCAATCATCACAATACTTGCTCATAATGTTCATTTCTATTAATGATATCTTAGCCGAGTTCGAATATGGTTTTGGTTCCTAGAAAAACAAGGCTCCTGGGGTCAGAGTAGTTTTCTTTATATGGCTATAGTGAAACATTGTTTACACTTGAGAGGTCTTATGTTGGTCCAATATTCATGAACATTGTTAAGAATATTTATTTAAGCTCACCTGAGCACAAAGTGCTCAAGGTGAGCTATTGCCATCATCTTATGTCCGGCGGTTGTGCTGTGTGCGTCGTTACCATTCTAGAGACCACATTTTCATCCAATCTTGATAAACTTAGTTAGAATGTTTATCTGGGCAATATCTTAGCTGACTTTGAATCTTTCTCACGTGTGTCAAAAAGTAGGTTACCAGGTCGATTTCTGAGAAATACCTTGTACACCACTCTATAGATGCCACACTTATGACTCTTAATTTTCATCTTCACAATGTCTAGGTCGAGTTCAAATCTGGGTCAAGTATTTTTAAAAACTAGGTCACCATGTCAGATCTTTGGTAAACATTGTGACCACTCTATAGGCCACATGAATGACTCAATATCAGAATGTTTGTCTGTTAATTGTTTAGGCTGAGTTTGAATCTGTGTCACGTACTTTCGAAAGTCACCAGGTCAAATATTAGAAAAATAGTGTTACCACACTAGATACTATATTTTGACTCAGTTTGATGAAACGTGGTCAGAATGTTTATCTTGACAATATGAAGGCCACGTTTGAATCTGGGTCAAGTGGGTTCAAAAAAGATCACATCAAGTCTTCAATAATTGTTTTCCGTGAGCTCAGGTGAGTGCTTAAAGGTCATCATTGAAAAACAAGGCCCCTATGATGCGCGGCAGTATTTTGTAGATTGTTTACTCTCTTAAAGTCTATTGATATCTCATCGGAGTTTGTAAATGGTTCAGGACCGTTGAAAAACATCACCGTCAAGCAGGGGACAGTTTTCTTTATAACGAAACCTTGTTAACACACGAGACGTAACACATTTTGCCCACTTATCATGAAACTTGTTTTGAACATTAGTTAAAATAATTTGTCAGCCGAGTTCTAAAAATGGTTGGAAAACATTGCAAAAGCTGCTCAGGACAGTTAGGTCTCGGGTGACAAACATAGATCCATCGGCGCTCTTGTTTTACATAATAGTCAATGCATTAGATATATACTCTTACAAATATTCATGATTGTATGTATCTCCTTTATGGATGCCCATGTTGATCACACACATTTATTACACCCATTTTTATATTATTATACCCCCATNAGCAGGGGACAGTTTTCTTTATAACGAAACCTTGTTAACACACGAGACGTAACACATTTTGCCCACTTATCATGAAACTTGTTTTGAACATTAGTTAAAATAATTTGTCAGCCGAGTTCTAAAAATGGTTGGAAAACATTGCAAAAGCTGCTCAGGACAGTTAGGTCTCGGGTGACAAACATAGATCCATCGGCGCTCTTGTTTAACATAATAGTCAATGCATTAGATATATACTCTTACAAATATTCATGATTGTATGAATCTCCTTTATGGATGCCCATGTTGATCACACACATTTATTACACCCATGTTTATATTATCGCGCTTGGTGCTGTTTATGAACATCACAGAAAGTAATCTCGATAATCTTAATGACTGTTTATAAATAATTGAAGTGCAAAATTGGTAAATATTTTATGTAAAGACCACTACCAGCTAAAAAAAACGTTGAACAGAGAAAAGCGGAATGCTAAGGTCAGTTTAAAGTTTTTGGGATAACTCGAAGCATTTGTGAAAACATGAATAGTCTTCCTATACTGCAAAAATATAAACTAATATTACCAGGAAAGAAAACAATAATCATCTGTGTAATATTAATGATTGCCTAATTTTGTCAAGAACGCATGTAGTTGGCTTGGTGAAGCTGTCACATTGGACAATCTAGTGCCCAATCGTGCATTAGTTTGTTCACACTGTTAATTCATACTTCCTCATCATTCAATTTTTAAAATAATTAACATCACAAGATTCTACACATCATAAACAATGTTACAAGTTAATTTATCATGTTCTTAGAACATGATAAATTAACTTGTAACATTGTTTATGATGTGTAAATATCATTTCGTAAAACCAATGTCCCTGTTAACAACCTAAAGGATATCATTCAAGTTTAAGTATGACGCAGTTGGATAGACAAATAACTTTATAATTGTTCAGTTAATGTCTGCTAGGTTAAAAAAAACAACAGAATGTTGAGATGGCCTGTTGGTTGCAAAGCCTCCAGCTCTAGCTCAAATGTGTAGGTCTCACTTTGAGGTATATAGTTAAATTTGGACATTGCGATTGACCAGTAAGTTTGTCATATATGTCAGCAGATATTGCAATAACGTGCATACAATGCTGACCCTGAGTACCCTGCACAAGATATGTATTTCTTGCTCAAAAGTTGAGATAAAGCTTAGAGATTAATGATAAAATATTAGCATTGTACTTGCCACAGATTATTGGTAAAAGTGTGTTGCATGCAAAGACTGTGTCCCTCGATTGAAGGTCAGGGTTATATTTAAAGGTCAATTTTTAAAATATTCTTATGACACAGCTTTATGCTCTTATTATTTGCATACTTAATACATGTATTCATCTTCAAAAATGATAATTCCCGGCCAATGTACTGAACAGAAGAGAATAGCACTACATCTTGATTATAACAAGATAAGGCCATACATGTTTAATTTACAAATGACAATAAAAAAAACGATAAAATTCTTATTCGCCATAGAGATTAAATTCTTGATAAAATAGAACAGATTACAGTTGCTCACAGTCTAAAGGCTAATGACATGCAAGAAGATCTGTTGACTTATTTCGTTTCTCTCGTAGCGGGTTATGTCGTTCATTTAAAACATAATAGCCTGAATATCACTTCAACTCCAGGTGCTTCTTTAGCAGGAGTTAAATTTAGTTGGAAATTGTAATGTATCATTAGTGATTTTTTTCCATAGCATTAAATTGGCGAATATACTAAAGACATAACTCCGTACAAGTTTTGCAAATTATATTATTATATCAATTTACAATGATAACAATAAACAAAGTAAGCAATTAGAAACAATACATGTGTCCAAACAAAACGGAAGCCCGCTCATTCTGCTTTTTTTCCTCGAAATTCACTTTATGTAAAAAAAGTGCTGCTTATGGCTAATTTTGACATAACCTCTAAGTATGACCTTGGCCTGTGAGGTGATGAGACGGGATGTACACGAGGCTTTCAGCTTCCTCTTGGTTGTAATTTGTGGTAAGTTATCTAAAACAATTGCATGATGAATGACAAAGTTACAGCCCATCAAGCCGTTTTATGAAAAAATTTGACCTTCCACCCATGCGACTGTGACTTCTAAGGTTTGCAGACAGGTTTTTACACACAAAATACCGTCTCTTCATGAGGGTCATTAACAAAAAATTATTTTAAAATATCATGCAGTACAACAAAGTTACAGTTCAGGCAACCAGTTTTATGGCAAACTTTCAACTTAGAACTCTTAGTATGACCTTGACCTTTGAGGTTGCAAGAAGAGTCGTCTTTTGATGGATTGTATTTGTGCATACATTGTATAACAAGTTTTTTAAAATTCCTTAAATATATGGCAAAGTTATTACTGAGACAGGATTGTTCAAGCTGGACTGTTTTATGTCCAAATTTTACCTTTGACATATTAGTGTTATCTTGACATTTGAGGTAGGGAAAGAGTTTATACCCGCGAGCCGACATGTTGACTTCCAAGTTTTACATGTGTGCTAAGGTATTTAAAAATCCATCCACATAGGCAAAGTTATGGCTGAGATAGTAATGTTCATAATATAGTTTCGCCAAGTTCGACATTTGATCTCTTAGTTTGACCTTGACCTTTGGGCTAGGAGACAAATCTTAAACGCGATTATGAGTGTGGCCATATGTTCTAAGTTGTTTATAAAATCCATCAATATAGGGTAATGTTATGGCTGATAAGAGACAACTGATTTGAGAATACCATCGTTGAGCCTCTGCCATTTAGGGTACCTCCCTTGGTGACGATTGATATGAGAATACCATCGTTGAGCCTCTGTCATTTAGGGTACCTCCCTTCATGACGATTGATATTAGAATACCATCGTTCAGCCTCTGTCATTCAGTTTGCCTCCCTTGATGACGATTGATATGAGAATACCATCGTTCAGCCTCTATCATTCAGTTTACCTCCCTTGATGACGATTGATATGAGAATACCATCGTTCAGCCTCTATCATTAAGTTTACCTCCCTTGATGACGATTGATATGAGAATACCATCGTTCAGCCTCTGTCATTCAGTATACCTCCCTTGATGACGATTGATACGAGAATACCATCACTGAGCCTCTGTCATTCAGTGTATCTCCCTTGATGACGATTGATATGAGAATACCATCGTTCAGCCTCTGTCATTCAGTAAAACTCCCTTGATGACGATTGATACGAGAATACCATCGTTCAGCCTCTGTCATTCAGTATATCTCCCTTGATGACGATTGACACCAGAATACCATCGTTCAGCCTCTGTCATTCAGTATACCTCCCTTGATGACGATTGATATGAGAATACCATCGTTCAGCCTCTGTCATTCAGTATACCTCCCTTGATGACGATTGTTATGAGAATACCATCGTTCAGCCTCTGTCATTCAGTGTACCTCCCTTGATGAGGATTGATATGAGAATACCATCGCTCAGCCTCTGTCATTCAGTATATCTCCCTTGATGACGATTGATATGAGAATACCATCGTTCAGCCTCTGTCATTCAGTATACCTCCCTTGGTGACGATTGATACGAGAATAATATCGTTCAGCCTCTGTCATTCAGTAAACCTCCCTTGATGACGATTGATATGAGAATACCATCGTTCAGCCTCTGTCATTCAGTATACCTCCATTGATGACGATTGATATAGAATACCATCGTTCAGCCTCTGTCACTCAGTATTTCTCCCTTGATGACGATTGATACGAGAATACCATCGTTCGGCCTCTGTCATTCCGTATATCTCCATTGATCACGATTGATACGAGAATACCATCGTTCAGCCTTTGGCATTCAGTATACCTCCCTTGATGACGATTGATACGAGAATACCATCGTTCAGCCTCTGTCATTCAGTAAACCTCCCTTGATGACCATTGATACGAGAATACCATCGTTCAGCCTCTGCCATTCAGTTTACTTCCCTTGATGACGATTAATACGAAAATAACATCGTTCAGCCTCTGTCATTCAATATACCTCCCTTGATGACGGTTGATATGAGAATACCATCGTGCAGCCTCTGTCATTCAGTATACCTCCCTTGATGATGGTTGATACGAGAATATCATCTTTCAGCCTCAGTCATTCAGTGTAACTCCCTTAATAATGGGTGATATGAGAAAAGCATCGTTCAGCCTCTGTCATTCAGTAAACCTCCCTTGATGACGGTTGATACGAGATTACCATCGTTCAGTCTCTGTCATTCAGTAAACTTCCCTTGATGAAAATTAATACGAGAATACAATCGCTCAGCCTCTGTCATTCAG
The DNA here is from genome assembly GCA_007657795.1 of Dreissena rostriformis. Lineage (NCBI taxonomy): Eukaryota > Metazoa > Mollusca > Bivalvia > Myida > Dreissenidae > Dreissena > Dreissena rostriformis. Next base: position 7,446 of record VMBQ01007312.1, on the reverse strand, counting down.
TATACCTCCCTTGATGACGTTCATACGAGAATACCATCGTTGAGCCTCTGTCATTCAGTATACCTCCCTTGATGACCATTGATACAAGAATACAATGGTTGAGCCTCTGTCTTCAGTATTTCTCCCTTGATGATGGTTGATATGAGAATACCATCGTTCAGCCTCTGTCATTCAGTATATCTCCCTTGATGATGATTGATACGAGAATACCATCGTTCAGACTCTGTCATTCCGTATATCTCCCTTGATTTCGATTAATACGAGAATACCATCGTTCAGCCTCTGTCATTCAGTAAACCTCCCTTGATGACGGTTGATTCGAGAATATCATCGTTGAGCCTCTGTCTTTAGTATACCTCCATTGATGACGGTTGACATGAGAATACCATCGTTCAGCCTCTGTCATTTAGTAAACCTGCCTTGATGATGTTGGATACGAGAATACCATCGTTCATACTCTGTCATTCAGTATACCTCCCTTAATGAAGATTAATACGAGAATACCATCGTTCAGCCTCTGTAATTCAGTATGCCTCCCTTGATGACGGTTGATATGAGAATACCATCGTTGAGCCTCTGTCTTCAGTATTTCTCCCTTGATGATGGTTGATACGAGAATACAATCGTTAAGACTCTGTAATTCTGTATGCCTTCCGTGATGATGGTTGATACGAGAATACCATCGTTCAGCCTCTGTCATTTCGTATACCTCCCTTGATGACGATTGATACGAGAATACCATCCTTGCGCCTCTGTCATTCAGTATACCTCCCTTGATGACGATTAATACGGGAATACCATCGTTCAGCCTCTGTCATTTAGTAAACCTCCCTTGATGACGATTAATACGAGAATACCATCGTTCAGCCTCTGTCATTAAGTATACCTCTCTTGATGACGATTTATATGAGGATAGCATTGTTCAGCCTCTGTCATTCAGTATACCTCCCTTGATGACGATTAATATGAGAATACCATCGTTCAGTCTCTGTCATTCAGTAAACCTCCCTTGATGGTGATTGATACGAGAATACCATCGTTCAGCCTCTGTCATTCAGTATACCTCCCTTGATGATGATTGGTGCGAGAATAGCATCGTTCAGCCTCTGTCATTCAGTATATCTACCTTGATGACGGTTGATACTAGAATACCATCACTCAGCCTCTGTCATTCAGTAAACCTCCCTTGATGACGGTTGATACGAGAATACCATCGTTCAGCCTCTGTCATTCAGTATACCTCCCTTGATGACCATTGATACGAGAATACCATCGTTTAGACTCTGTCATTCCGTTTATTTCCCTTGATGTAATTAATACGAGAATACCAACGTTCGGCCTCTGTCATTCAGTATACCTAACTTGATGACTATTGATACGAGAATAGCATCGTTCAGCCTCTGTCATTCAGTAAACCTCCCTTGATGACTATTGATACGAGAATACCATCGTTCAGCCTCTTTCATTCAGTATATATATAGAATGTATTCGCGCGCTGTGCGAGGGAAACAACCGTTGGTATATCGGGGTTATAACCCACGGTAAGCTCCCTTCTCAATCTAATGTGCATGCGTTGGTTATTGGTGTGCAACTGTGGTAGAATATATTGTATACATAATATATTATATTATATATATATTATATATTAATAACAAGACTTATCTAGCAGTTTATCCAACAGACGCCATTTTTTACGTTGATGTGAGTATGGAAATTACTCGGGGTGTATGGAGGTATTTTTGTAGGAGGTGAGATATACATTTATACCATCACTGAGCCTCTGTCATCCAGTATATCTCCATTGATGATGGTTGATAAGAGAATATCATCGTTCAGCCTCTGTCATTCAGTATACCTCTATGGATGACGGTTGATATGAGAATACCATCGTTCAGCCTCTGTCATTCAGTATACCTCTCTGGATGACGATTGATACGAGAATACCATCGTTCAGCCTCAGACTGTCATTCAGTATACCTCCCTTGATGATGGTTGATAAGAGAATACCATCGTTCAACCTCTGTCATTCAGTATACCTCTCTAGATGACGGTTGATATTAGAATACCATCGTTCAGCCTCTAGTCTGTCATTCAGTATATCTCCCTTGATGACCATTGATACGAGAATACCATCGTTGAGCCTCTGTCATTCAGTATATCAAGTCCCTTGATTACAGTTCCATATGGGTATACCATAATCGCGCCTTTGTCTTTCAGTATACCTACCTAAATAACGGTTCATATATGATTACCATGTTGGTGCGAATTTCATTCGCCTCATAAATCACAGTTCAATTGCTTATATCGCGGTCGCGCATGTGTCATTCAGTTCATGTAAGTCGTCCGTCAGTTTGTATTTTTCTTTGAAACCGCAAGAGTCCGGGGTTTTATATTTGGTGTGTAATATTTTATATTTTTTCCTCTTCTGCGTGATGCCAATCATTAACTCAAATGCTTAAAGATCGCCGTGGCGTAACGGATATGGTGTCCGCCTAGCGATCTGGAGGTCACAGGTTCGATCCCCACTGTGGGAAGGTTCTTTATATCTCTCTCAAAGACATAGAGTACTGGTTCTTTTTCCAGGAAACACGTTTCAACAAGCATTAGGCTTTCCATGCAATCGAGCCTAAATAAATAGGTTTAAACTAAATGCCTTAATTGCAGTTTTAATACACACGCTGGCTAGCTAAGTTGCTAGAGCGCAGAGCCACATACATCAGAGTCGGTAGGCTGGATTCTTGGCCCGGAAACATATTTTATTTAAGGGATTGGTCATTACATTATGTATACGCAGGCTTTCCAGAGTTCCTAGTTTTTCCTAGTTTTCCTGGTTTTTCCTATTTGTTTTTACAAGTCTCCTACTTTTTCCTAGTTTTTACAAAAAGCTCCTAGTTCTCCTAGTTTTTTTCAGTGACGAGTTCAAATTCTTTAATGGGCAAAATAATGTTTTGGTTTTGTTTATTTAATGTCACCTCTGGATATGTATACATGTATTTATAGTGTTTAAAATATTTTTGAGTTTGCTCTAGGTATGCATTAATGTTTGTTTGTTCCTAGATATATTNACGCCAAATGGCATTGTACACCATCTGTTAATAACGGAGTAATGGCCCTTTGTATCTTGAAAAAATGCTTTTTTATATAGGCACTTTTGTGTCCGGAGCCATATCTTGAAAGTGCTTTGGCGGATTTCATTGAAACTTGTTATGAGTATATATATGGATAAGAGGATGATGCACACCAAATGGCATTGTACACCATCTGTTAATAACGGAGTAATGGCCCTTTGTATTGTAGTATGTTCATCAATCCAATTTGCACCCATCCTCAAACAAAATATATGTTGCGGGGGATATCAATTCTACGAATTTGCTTGTTTTTTCCTAGTTTTCTCCTATTTTTTTGTTCAGAGCACTCCTAGTTTTCTCCTAGTTTTTTGTTAAGGCCTGCTGGAAAGCCTGTATACGACCATTCTCCACATACACACCAAATCATACACATGCTTCACATATAGAGATATGCCTGGTATCACCATTATTTCTGGTGAATTTTTTTTAATGTATCGAGTATTTTGTGAATTGTATACCTTGTATGTAAAAAGCTCATTAAAACATTGGTATTCACTTGGTTGTCTTTACCTGTATATGTAAGTAAATGATTGACATGGAATTGAATCCTTCCACGTGCGATACACTGGTTCAGAAAAATCAGAAAATGTAACTTTGAGTCACCTGATCACAACATGTGCTTACTGAAAGCTTTGTGATCACTTTTTGTCCGTCATTTGCCATGCATTGTCCGCCGTCTTTCCTAAACTTATGAAAATTATACGGTGTTAACACTCTAGAGGCCACATTCCTTGTCCAATCTTCATGAAACATGGTCAGATCATTGTTCCCAGCAAAATCTCGGCAGAGTTCGAACCGGAATCATGCGCTGTCAAAAGTTTTATCCAAACAAAAAAATAGAGAAAACACTTCTTAACAATGTAGAATTCACATGTTTGTCAAATCTTCATCAAATTTGGCCAGAACATTGTTATTTTCATATATAGGCTAAGTTCAAAAATGGATTCAGTCCGTTAAACTGTTTTAACACTCTAGAAGTCACATGTTTGGTCCAATCATCATGAAAATTGCTCAACACATTTGTTCTAACAATAATAACGTCCAATAATGTCATCCTTTGTTATTGAGCTTAATTATTATTTCAGATCTTCTCAGCCGCTTGATGGACCATTACCGTGACAGTTTAATCTGCGTACCCCTGTCAACATTGAACCCCAGTCTCGATATACGAGTACAAGACATCTATGCCAATCCAAAAATACACAAGATAAAAATCGAAAAAGCTGGTAAACACGTGAAACAAGAACAAATATATAAATACAGCGATTGCTTTTCCGGAGGGTTAAGACGTATATATTTACAAGGTGAGCCTGGCAGCGGAAAATCTTATTTTGCTGCCAAATTAGTTCACGATTGGTGTAATGTGCATGCGCCGATCGTGAAATCTACAAAAGAACAAAAGATGTTTGATGACGTTGATACCCTTCAGAAATTCAGGTTTCTGTTTTTCATCTCGTTGCGTGATTCGAGAGAACAGACACATGTTACTCAAATGATAAAAACCCAACTCATCTACAAAATCTTTGCGGAAGACGAATGGGAGAGTGCGTACAAACTGGTCTTAAAAATAATGAAAAGTGTAATGTATCTCATCATTCAAGACGGTTTGGATGAGTGGCCATGTATAGAAGCTCTGCCTTCCATGGACGGAATTCCTAAGGACCAGTGCATTGTACTCACAACTTCTCGACCATGGAAACTCGCTGATGAACGTATCAGGAATTCAAAAATTGACATTCTGTTGGATCTAGAGGGTATAAGCGATCCTAATGAATTCTATGAAAATATATTACGATGCCTACTTGACGAATCAAATGATATCATAGAAAGCGTGAAGCTGTTTGAAGAATTCCTCAGCAGTCACAACCTTGAGTCGATATCATCTTCGCCTATGCTGAACACTCTTGTCCTTTGTACGTGGGTAGATGATAGAGCTGAGCGTCTCACCGGATCGTCACTGTGTGAACTGTACACTACTATGCTTGAAAATCTGTGTAAAAAAGCTAACTCACAAATTGGTTATTTCGATCGAGATCACCCATCGACTGTATACTGCTTTTCAGGAACGAAATATGTGAAACCAAACATAACACACATTAATTCCATTGCCAAAGCTGCGTTTTCATTTTTGTTTTCAAATGAAAAAGAATCATCACTCGTGTTCAGCGACATAGACTTGACGGCTCATTTGCCTGAAACTGCAAAGCAGTTCGCACTAGATTCAGGATTATTATCTAAAAGAAAAGGTAAAAAATGTACTGATCAGACAGTGTCGTTTGTCCATAAAACAATCCAGGAATTCCTAACTGCTTTTCATATTCATAGGAATGCAGACGTAATTGATGACGTCATTTCCGGATATCTCAAACGCCATGACAATTCATATCGTGATATATCTCAAATGTTTATATTCCTGTGTGGCTTCAACATTTCTGCAGCGAATAAACTATCTACACTGATGAATGAGCTTGACGTGTATAGAGAGTATGACGATCCTTTCCAAAACTGCATCCTCTCGGGTTATAGGGAGGCTGTAGCCAACAAGAACACTCCAATACACCTACATCTGAGTCACTTTGAATTCTCCTACAGTGTTAATAACGAAGATTTGATCCAGATATGGGCACTGAACACTTCACGGGCTCGATCTTTACGTATTGACAATGTAGACACACATGTAACAATACGTTCACAATACGCGTCGTCTTCCCGTTGTCTAGGACCTGGACCTGTTGCCTTACCTGCACTGAAGGATCATGGCGTCTCTACACGAGACGATGAGGAACAAGTCAGATCGTCTAAATCTGGTATCGAGTTCGACTTGTCATCGTGTCACAACCTCGAACGGCTACATCTCGAAAGATATATGATGTATTATGATAATATAATGGTGCAACCACATGCGCTGGTGGGACTGAAGAAGTTGACACATCTGAAGATATATTGTGAATATGAAGCGCTCGACTTGTCTTATTATGAACACATACAATCAATTGAGCTCGACCGTGGAGTAACTTTATTACCACTCTCTCTTAATAATTATAAGACTCTTCAAAGTATTGTACTTACAACATATGATGGACTTGATTTTTCAATGTTCGAAAATTTAAATTCTTTAACTTTCAGCAATAATGTGAAAGTGTTACCGAAACCGCTTCTCATACATAACAAACTTACGCACATTGGATTGCATGAGTTTGACTTCAACAGTGTTGACAGTAAAGCCGTTCATACATGGTGTCTACTAAACGGTGCTGATCCAGTAACATGTGACTATACTCCAGTACCTACCTCCATAGAACGCATTGAATTGTATGAAGTCACATTTTCCTCCACCTGGCTACGCAGTCTGTTAAGCACGATGTTGACACTCGATCATAAGGTGACGTGTGAGCTGTCATTCTGTATCATAACTGCACTCGATCATACGTCATTTGTGGAGTATGCATTCAGCAAGTCACATATCAAGTCATATAGAAGCGCAAGCGCAAAACTTATAACGGATGTAAACAATACATGTACATTCGATGATGTTAGCGATAGTCCTGATCTATGGGATTCTCTGCTCGGTCTGAATGTAAAGTCATATAGAAGCGCAAGCGCAAAACTTATAACGGATGTAAACAATACATGTTCATTCGATGATGTTAGCGATAGTCCTGATCTATGGGATTCTCTGCTCGGTCTGAATGTAAAGCATCTGAGATCGGGTGGGTATACAGGTTTGTGTGTGGATAATGTATCGTTACTGTCACTGTCACGATCACTCACATCCCTCTCACAGCTGGAAACGCTTACAGTGCAATTACCTGTATATATCGACCTACAGCTTCCTCCATCATTGAAGCATTTGACTGTCTGTTATGATACATTGTCTCCATCAGAACTTCGCCTCATGGTGAACACACTGTCTGCATGCACTCAATTACTTGAGTGTAGGTTGGAATTCTTAATTGTTAAATACAAGATTACTAAGTTTGCACCAGAGGAATACATTCCCATCCAACAGGAACTTGAAGCTCTAGAGCACATTAAGGTGAAACGATTTCGAATTTATGACCGGACACCTAACACCGATAGATGGTCGTCTGCTGCCTGGTCTGCACGTGCCAGTGTTGTTGATGATGGTGATTATGTAAACAATATCATAAATGATGAGTTTGTTGAACGCTTTCTTAAACGGAAAGATAGTTACGGAACCAATCGCATATCAATTGGACTTCAGATTAATTAAGGTACCACCATGACCTAGTGAAGTGATACATGTGACATACAATTGATATTAACTTGTTGATTGTGTCAATAATTGAAAACATTT
>VMBQ01007311.1:0-45892 GCA_007657795.1 Dreissena rostriformis | reverse complement strand
ATGTTTAATACAGCATAATATTGATATTATATATATCAAACTGTGAGCAATATTTTTCAACGTCACTGACATGCACTTTCATAAATAGATCAAACAGTGATTGTTGACCAAAAGGTAAAACAAGAATGAATTTATTAGTCACGGTATTGATTGAGTATGTGCTACTTTCTCGTTGAATTTACTGATACGAGTATTGTCCCTGTTTATAAATAGTTAAAGTTATTGTAATGCAATATTAGTACATTGTAATGTAATGTACTGTTATTTTTGATAGTGTTGTAAAATATTAATAAACAATTCGTAAATGACTTATTCCGCTCCTAGTTTAGTTTCCCATTACAATATTAATGATTACTTGACGTTATTGGAATATGTATTTGCGAAATGAGTTTAGTGACAGAGCAATTGTCGTTGTGATCTTATTGGCACAGCTATTGATGTTATTGCTTTGACCTATGTCATTATGATGTCAGTGAAGTTGTCGGTGTGAGTATAGACGATGTCAGTTCCATAGATGAGGAGGCTGACATCTTGCCGGTCACGTGACCCGCCGCCATTACGGTGCTCTCAGACTTCCAGATATCAGTAGTAGCATCGATATAGCATTGTTTTATTTTTAATATACAAACGCCCGTTTACTATATTCACAATGGCATCGGACACAACTATCGGTAAGTAGATGGTTTATTTAAGCTTTTTATGCACGTTTCAATAATCAATGCGACCTATTAAGTGCATTACAATGTTGTAATAGCGACCTTTGTTTTAAGCTTTTGTTATGACAGTTGCACTATAAGGATTAAAATTGTTTACAGACGCTCGCTTGAGTCTAATTTTATTCACTCAATGGCAGTTATGTCAGCCCGGTATAATTATCAGCCAATCGAAACGATAGTTAAATTTAATTGTCACGCGAACGCGTAAACATTACCAAATATGGGACAATGTAAACATGGACAATTTTTTGACACTGATCAAATTGCCGAACAAACAGATATATCCGAAAATGTATTCATATTGACAAGTGAACATCTTTTATTATCTACAAGCCAGCACATGGACAAATACAGACATCTTGAAATAATCAAACACACATGTGCATGCAGAGACGTAGATGTTATCTACGTCTCTGGTGAATGTAATCAATTTTGCCTTTTGAAAGAAATTCATGGAATCACTATTATAAGATAGATCTATCAGTGCATGTCGTAGGTTCAACGGTAATCCGTAAAAATGACATTTTAATTTCGGTTTGACGTTGGCCAAACGTTTAATCAATGTTGCTATCTGAATTTAACTTAATTGTTTGCACGAAAGAGCTATGGCTGAACCTTGTGTCACCCCCCCCCCTTTCCCAAAAGAAGCACAACAACAGTGAGAATGCATCAAACAATAGTGAAATTAAGCCTTTTTTTGTTTCAGGCCTTCCCTCAGATGACGTCAAGTGGACAGTGAATGATCCAACCTCTTGGCCAAATGTGACCTATGAGGATTTGGTTGACTACCTTGTGATGGCCAAAGCGTATGATGGAAAAGCGATGAAATCATTTCGATCACTGTATGCATACAACTATGTTCAAAATGGCTGGTTAGGGGACATAATGTGGAGCTCACACAACAACATCCAGTTTCTAAAAGCTAAAGTGTCTCCATCTCAACCAGGAGTTGGCCGTGCAGATTACATGGCTTGGGTGGCAATAGCAGACGATTCTACAATCCTCACAGGCTATTGTACATGTCCAGCAGGCACAGGCAGGAGCTGCAGTCACATCTCGGCCATTATTTATGCTGTGGCATTAGCATGGAGCCATGGACTCGCAGGAAAAACCTGTACAGACATGGATAGGCTGTGGGGTAGAGGTGCAGGGACAGCTGTGCTGCATGAGGAGTTTGAGAACATTAACTTCGAAAGACCCAAGCCAGACGATGCACCAATACTTAAAAAAACACAAAAAAAGGCGACAGGAACCCAACTGCCAAAAATAAGATCATTCCTTGATCACTCTGATCTTCAAGATCATGCCAGTGAGTCGTGCACCAACAAGCTGTGGACATGTAAAGGTACACTGCTCCAAAAAATCTTGAGTGCGAAGGAAAAACCAGTGAATGAGATGAAGTCAGTGGAACACAGTGACCACACCATAGACCCATCAAGGCCAGTTAACGAAGTGACTTGTCAGCCGTGTGATGCATTTTATAAGAAATACATAAATCTTTCTGCTGAAGCAAAGACCAACATCAGCCAAGCTACCTCCTTGCAATGCTCCACGCTATGGAGTGATGCTCGAAAGCTGAGGATTTCATCGAGTAAGGTCCATGCTCTTCCTAAAACAAGCCGTGCAGACCCAAACAAGTTCGTGACGAACCAGATCTACCCACGGTTTAAAGGAAACAGTGCCACTCAGCATGGGCAAAAGTTTGAAGCTGAAGCCAGAGCTTGGTTTGAGCAGAACACTGGCCTAAAAGTGGTTCAAACTGGCGTTGTCATCGACCAGACTGAACCATACCTTGCTGCAAGTCCAGATGGACTTGTTGGCGAGGACACCATTCTTGAAATTAAGTGCCCAACAAAGCCCTTGAGGGAACTTATTCAAAGCGGAACATATGATGTTGTTCACACCAAATCAGGGGACCACTGCCTTAACCCAAAAGGACGAAATGGGTACTACACACAAGTGCAGATAGCTATGCACTGCACTGCACGACACCACTGCAAGTTTGTTGTGTGGACAAAAGCCGAGGGATTGATAGTGGATGTTCCCTATGACGCCAACTTTGTTAGAACCACTCTGGTTAGAATTCGAGAGTTCTACTTCAAACACCTGTTAGTCCGTCTGGTAGATGAGCATAATTTTAAGAGATTAATGATATCTGATCAATACAAACACTACTGTTGATAGCAGTTTGAGGCAAATAAAGTAGAAGTAGAACTCTCGAATTCTAACCAGAGTGGTTCTAACAAAGTTGGCGTCATAGGGAACATCCACTATCAATCCCTCGGCTGTTACAGATAGCAGTTTGAGGCAAATAACTCTAATACAACAACAGAGTAGACTCTAACACAACAACTCCTACAGGAGCTTTCCCATCAGGGTATACTCTGTTTGGAAGTTATGCGTGAATGCAATGACATACTTGTGGGTTCATATAAAAAACAAAGATCTATTTAGGTTAATATATATAAGTGATTATTTATTAACATTTCTATTATATTTCCTGAATAATAAAATAATGATAACCATAACCACATGAGTACTAATGAGTCGCGTTCTGAGAAAACAGGGCATAATGCATTGGCGTAAAGTATCATCCCAAATTAGCCTGTGCAGTACGCACAGGCTTATCAGGGACGACACTTTCCGCCTAAATTGGATTTTTTCTAAGAAGAGACTTCATTTAAACGAAAAATGTAAAAAAAAGCGGAAAATGTTTTCCATGAATAGCCTGTGAGGATTGCACAGGCTAATCTGGGACGACAATTTACACACATGTATTATGCCCAGTTTTCTCAGAAAATGACTACATGTATCATTATAATTATTAATTGTAGAATAAATAATAAATATGAATTTAAATCACTAAAGTTACATTCTAATACTCGGTAAAACTAAAAGTTAAACTTGCCCATAGAATAGTAGAGAAATGCATGTGCTATTATGAATATTTAATTATTTATTAGCTAAATTGGTTAAAATAAAACATGTACATGTACTAGAACATATATTGTGTTCATTTTCATTCTTCTGTATCTGACTCATTCATTAGTTGCTCCTATTGACAATATGCATTCTTGGATGTACTAAAGCTCTCTTTAAAACAATGAAAAACATTTCTTCAATCCTCAGAAGTATTCTCTCTAATTAAGGAGCCCTGCAAATTACAAAGGGCGGCAATCACTCGCATTTTCTTATCAAGTTTTGTGGTCGATTTAATATTCAAAGTTGTACTTAATATTCTGAAGCATTTCAGTCTATTTATGGCTCTTTCAACATGTATTCGTACAGATGCGATACGCCTTGATGCAATGGTTTCTTGTGCAGATAGCTGTGTTCTTCCTTTCATAAATGCTGGAATGTTCAATTTAACTTGTCTAGCACACAGTTCTTCGCCTATAGTAAACCCGCGATCGGCCATAACTTCATCGCCAGGTAATAAGTATTCCAAGAAACCTGAAGATTTAGTGATGAAATTATCACTAGCTCTCCCGCCATATGCTTTTGACACAAACATTATGTACCCATTTGGAGCAATAGCTACAAGAAATTTGGCAGTATTATGACTTTTATAATTGCTGTAAGTCTGATTCCTAGCTTTCAAAGTGAACGGTCGCTGAATAAAAACTTCAGTACAGTCAATAATGCATGTTGTCTTTGGATAAGTGTCTACAAATGATGAAGGCAATGTTCTTCTTATAGATGTTCTAGGTAGCCAAACTACACAGTCACTCAACTTTACAGCCAAAATGTCAATCCATGTGTGAAATATGTTGGCGACTAATGGTCTTGAAATGTTGAAGCGCCTGCTAATATCAAAAAATGTCAAACCTAGCCGCAGTCTCATCAAGACAGATAAAATTTGATCTGAAATGTTTAATTTATAACTTAAAGCTTTACCAAATGGAATCATCATAGCTATTAGGGCCATAAGTACACTATAGTCAAGTCCTGTATAAAAGCGTGCATCAGTGTCTGAAGAAATGTCATCAATGCTGAATTCTGGTGTGGTTTGTTGAGTAGATGCACATTTAGTGGTTTTATGATACGCATATGGATGGTCAAGTCTAATTAAATCATCAGTCTGGGTGCTAGCCTCTACCATCTTAGGCACATTGTTGCAAAAACCTGGATATTTTAGACAGCATGTTGTTTTGCACTCAATCTGTTCATAACTAATGTCATTTACATAATCCGGTGGTAACATAGTGGCAGAAAACATGGGCTCGGAGGGCTCCAGCTTCATGTTGTCACTCACAGGCATCAGCGCTCTTCTGACCAGCTTACGTCTTGGCTTTGGCGTCTTGGTCACTTCATAGCCCATGTTGACGGTAGGCAGAGGGTTTTTCTTCGTTGGCAGCCCATCTACAAAATGCAGGGAACAAACCTGAAAATAGAAAATACATAAACCTGTCAGTATCTGAACTGATGCACGAAATAAAAAATAATTGTAATTCCCACCCCTAAACCCAACTTGGGGGGGGGGCTGGGGCTCAAAAGGTAAAATATTAAATTTTGTTACTTTGGTAAAACTGACCTCAAGCAACCAATGAACTAATTCATTATAAAGTTCACCAAACAGCACTCGTTCCTAGATCGGAACAGTCTTAACAAAGCTGAATAACAATTTTGTCCGAATTGCCATTCGTCCGAATACACATAAAGTTTTTATTAAAGACTGACCACTCAGGCTCAATTTCAGATTGATACTAGTGAAAGTATGTAGATCTTTACATAACAAAGTTAACTAATGTTTTTACATGGTTCTTACCACGGCTTTGCTTGCTGGATTGAAATCTTTCCTGTTGATAACACCCAACCACTCTCGTCTTCGCTCGGCGTTCAGAGGTAAACAATGGAACTTGAACGGAGCAAGGCATATACAATTCTCATTTTTTTCGCCATGTTCAGCACATATTGTATTTTTCCAACGATACAGGTCTCTCTGGTTATTGCTGCACCCAACTACGACACATTGTCTGCCTCTACAGTTTTCGTAAGGCATAGCAGCTGGATAAGCTTTCGTGATTTCGGCGATATTGACTAGGGAGCACCGTAATGGCGGAAAAGGATAGTTTCAGGGGAGACCACTTTGTCGACTTAATTTCTGACATCGTCTATATTATTGATGCATAGCTTTGTGGTTGTTTTTTGGATAAATTAAAAAGTATATGTATTTATGTGCCTTTGAATGTATTGCTAAATATTATGTTTTGATTTCTTGGATGTATAAAAAACAATATTGTTTATATCATTTTTAGTGTGTTGATTAGAGTATATATTTCAAATTGTGAGCAATATTTTGGAAAGTACCTGACACATACTTGCACATTCATTGATGAACACGCCTGAATGTCATTGATTCGCACGCGTTGATCAAAAAGTTAAACCGCAAGAACAAACACATATGTTGAACTTTAGTTGTTCATTTTTACACAATGCTAATGTGAATAAACTGATCTGAGGATTTCTATATCGTCGTTCCTCATTCCACCCCAACGGCCAAACCGGTCAAGGGATTGATGATGATGATGATTAATAATGCTACTTCTTATTCACATATTACCATTTCATTATTACGCCCATGGCGGTTATAACACAGTTCTCATGTAAACATATTGAGTGTAATAATATACGTGGCACATGTATGCAATTTTTTGCATAGCTACAATTCTGTCATGTGTATACGGATGAAGAAGCACATTGCTCGAAATTCATACAACAAGACAATTTTGTCAACGGAAGAAAACACCGATTTCTAAACAAGTTTACTTTCTTGAATTTATTTGAAAATACATTTTTTTTAATTTAACACTGACTGAACACCCATCAATAGAAACAGTGTTGTTATACATGTGCGATAACATGAATGTACTTGAGTTGTGAAGCAGCTAGTATTTTTCACTTCCGGGAAAGTTTACAACCATATACATTTTAGACGCAAATGTATGTTTATTAATCACATCAGTTAGATAAGCATTTTAAAATTGATTTAAATGATTCACATAACAATATACGGTGAACGTTGCAAGTGTTTTTGTGAAAGCGTCTAATGCACAAAGGCGCAACATGAAAATAGTACTACAGATTTCCCATAATGCAACGCACATAAGCACACAGGTTTGTTGAGAAGCGACACATGTGGACACACTATATTATGGGGTGTTCAAATATAAAATGTTTGGCACTTTAAAATGTGGCATGTTTTGCCGGTCTGCCTTTCTATGTAACCGCAAAACGTATTCGTTTAATGTACCCAAAATAAGTTCATTCAAATACAGACCATTTCAATCTGTTTACAAATCGAAATTCGATGTTTCAATAGTTTTATACAGTGTTTGGTAACAAATGCATTTATGCATGTAACCGTGTCGACGTATGTTGTATGATCATACATACGAAGAATTTCCCTCAAGCAACCGCAATTCGAACCAACCTTGATAACAGATGGACATGGCACTTAGCGACAACTTGCTTTGTTTGCGGAGCAACTTCCACATTCGCCTCATTCCAGTTAAGAATAGCGCATTTCAGCATTGTTGAAATCCGATTCAATGAAAACGTTAACATTTCCGGACATTCCCTTGATTCATAACTCTCTTGTTTCAGATTCCTTTATGGTATTCTTCAAATATGTCCATATGTCATGGCAGATTATAATCTTGTTAAAAAAAAACAGTGATAAAATGCCCAAGGCAAGTGAACCGTTAATTATAAAATTACAGCCTGATTTAGCAATATACCCTTTTTACAATAGGCCAAAATTGATAAGAGAGCGAAGTCACGTGACTCGCAGTATTCCAGAACGAGGCTGAACGTGTTGCCATTGCATCAGGCAACGCCGCATTTGATTTCGACCATTCACGCTTTCGAAAATTCGGCGACGTAACGATATTGTCAACACAAGACGACAGAATAAGCAGTTAATATAATATATACTTCCCTTTTTAAGTGTTAAAAAATTAAAAAAATATTCTTGATCAAAGTACTCGCTTTTATCAGTCTCTGCTTTTATTCAATCGTTTGCACACATTTTGACACTCTTCGTTTAAGCATTTTTTTTATCGCGGTGGTTAATCAAAGATCTATCAATAATCTTGTTTATTGATATATCTCTGGTTTTATTGCCCCTGTGTTCAGAACAACCCATTATCTCGTTATGACCAGATACTGTGCCGACAATACTAAATAACAACAAGGTGTCATAAACACCACAGGTGACAAGATTTATGATACTTCCGTGTCTTCTCGCGGTAGTAGTATTACGTAGTCATTTCTGGGACTTATTTAACACCTAAATCTCAAATTGAAAGTAAATTGTCCAAACAGATTCTCATAAACTAAATACTGTGTAGATATTGGCCAGTTTTATCATAAAAATAACGTGAATGCCGGACAGTCGTTCACACGGAAAATCGTTCCTTTCCTAATTTTGACACAGGCGGACATTCGTTCCCACGTTGTTTTGACAACCCGAACATTCGTTACTTCATTATTTTGAGAGCCCGGACATTCGTTCCTTTGTTATTTTTACAGCCCGGAGGTTCGTTCCTACATTATATTGACAACCAAACATTGGTTCATACATTATTTCTATCCTGGTCATTATTCAAATTTTATCCCAATTAATATGACACGCTGGGTAGTGTTTAACCGATTTTTTTAAATGTGTCTTTATTAAAATAGTGTGCTTTTTTCATATTTTTATCATATTTTAGTACAGTTTAAAGAATTGTTCGTAACTATGAGCATGATAGCGTTCTCCATTATTCGAATATAACGAATTGCATTAAGATCTATTAGCGAAACCTTTCAGAAATCGGGGCGACTTTAACTGCATAGCCACCGTATTGTAGACGTTGATGTGTGTTTCTTGGCGTATGAGTGACCCTCGAAGCATTGCACAGGCTGACCGCGTTCGTTCGTTAGAAATGACTGTTGGAAATGAATTTGAAGGAGTGACCTATTACTATATATACATGTACATATTGTTTAACAGTTAAGGTATTGATTATATTTGTAGAACCCAATGTACGTGTGTAAAAAAATATGTAGGAACAATTGTCCGGTTGTCGAAATAATGTAGGAACGATTGTCAAGGTGGTCGAAATAACGTAGGAACGAATGTCCGGGTAGTCAAAACAACGTCGTAACGAATGTCCGCCTTGTCAAAATTATCGTAGGAACGATTGTCCATGGAAAAGAATGTTTAAAAAATGTAATGCATAACATTTAACGTATTTAGCGGGTACCGGTAAAATAAAACTCCGTCATTACGTAGTCCCATAAAGAGTGTACGTTAGTGTACGGAACAACATACTTAAAACAAGCAATTTCGTTTTCAACAACGGGGTTAAATAATGTTTCCGAAAAAAACAAACAATAGAGATTTATGATATGAAATGATATATATTAATCACTCATAATCACGTATGAAGAGATATCAATATACATGTATAGACACTTCAGTTTGCACCAAGTCCGTTTTTACACGTGTACCGGTATATAATAATTCTTCAATATTCACAGTAAAAGAAAATGTATTAAATTTAAAAGAAAATTAACATTAAATTTGCATAGTGTCATGTACTTCGCCTTTTAAAGCTCTTTGTCGTATGGTTGATTATTACACGTTCGATCGTTCATTAACAATATCACACACCAACGCACCCATACCCTTAACAATTATAGTTATATAATACAATGTATTGTTATATACGGCTTTTATATTTGTTTTGTGAAATAATCGATGCTTAGTCTTTACACCACCTTAACTCTGATGTTAATGTGTACTCGTATTTTTATAAAGATGAACTAAAATGTATAATATATACACTTATAGTACTAAACATTATGTCTTTGAATTATTATTTAGATGTTAGAATGTTTCTTGTATAATTACTTATCAATTTATTAAATAAACACATGCCTGTATGCATATGTTATTGTAATCAGTGTCAGTGCTCATGAAAATTCCGAATGTTAACAATAACAATTAACCGGTATATAATCATCGATATCTCCGCTCAAGGCAGTTACACGTTAAGCCTCATTCTGAAATTCGACGCGTCACATTATATCTAAAAATAGCAACAGTGGCAGTATTGTGAAACTGTTCTATTACTATGAGCATGTTATTATATTATTCTAGAGCATATGCTTCAGTCTAGACAGATTCTTTATCGATTAAGAAAAAAAGTAGTTTTTTTTTTTCAGTTGTTGTATTTGTATGCAGTTTTTTTCTTTTCTCTGTTTAATTAATAACAAAGATTAGTCGAAAGATGTGTACCATTATTACATTGTATAGACTCGGTATGTGTTTGATATTGAAAGCCCTGGTCATTTTCACAGTTAGAGGTATGGACTCAGCTGCATTTAATGGTGTTTATGGAAAGCCTTGTTTTGAAAACAAAGAATAAAGATAACCCGTTTAATAATTAGTTCCATACTAAAACATAGTACATATTCAATAAATCGATCGCACAACATGCATCTTTTACATTTCTGGTATTTGATGCAATTGATTTACCCATTGAGTTATCTAATGAAATAATTTGATACGCTTGTTTCTAAAATTATTAATGTTTGTTCTGTGCTATGAGGCTTCCATCAAGCGTAATCTATTGAAGTGATAGATCTACTCACTTGATTTTTAATAACACTGCTTTGCGTAAAACAGTCTTCCAATTTATTTGCACTATATGGATAACTCGTCATATTCATATGTGAAAATATTGTTTTAAAATGATCAAGTTGCATGATGATCATATTGTTATACAAGTGTATAACATGCTTAAGAGACTTACGCTTATAAACAGAACCAATTAGAAAAATAATTGGGTGTCAATTTTAAAGGAATAATCCGTAACAAACGGTTTTGGTGAAATTTGCAAAAACGAAAACTTAGATTTAAACGCTTCGGAAAATTATATTCTTGTTATATATAACGCCCGGCTAGATAACAAAAAAACGGCCCTGCATGCCTGGTCATATTACATCACAATTATATTGATTACAAAACAATACTGCAATACCTTGTTAGTCCATATATTCATCCAAACAAGGTATCGTGAACAAACTCTTTTTTTATTTGAACCTTAAATAGCGTCTAATATTTATCACTCCACTTTATTCGTCCTGTTCAGTGATGTGGATTTTTTTTCAATATGCTAGTGTTCATCAAAAATGATGGATTCGGAGCTTTTTATTTAAAGAAATATATGTTGCAATCAAATCATCAGACTTGTATATGCGATTTAATTCCGTCTCCGTAAAGTATGAAACTATGTAACATAAATGGAATACAAATTATTTGACTTTTTAACTGATTATTGGTACAATGCATTTGCTCTTAATTGATTTAATGATTTAATGTGTTTGAGACCTAACAATTGCAGAATATTGCAGACAGGCTTAACTCGGAATAGTCAAGATTTTGTTCAAATAAAAACTAAGTTATCAGCGGGAACAAACACAGCTGATTAATTTAGAAAGCGCGATTTACGTGCACATGCATAGCGTGTCGTTATTGCATTTATGTATTTTATTTCACGTGTTGCTAGAAAGTGAAGGGTTCTAAATTGCAATTTTGTTGAATAATAATGCTGAATTTTCTTCATTATTATTTACTATTTTAAAAGCATGTTACTTTTACTAGTATCAAGTATTAAACATATGTCCTAAAATAGCAAGTACATACACGTAATACAAGCCGAAATTGACAACTTTACATTGCAATTAGAATTGAATTGAAACAACGATCTATTGCATGATCTGAATGTGCTATATACTTAAAATATTCATTTCGTTACGAAACATAACCCAATGGTTGAGTTATTAATTTTAATTATCGTTCTTACTCGACCAGTATCGTCAAGCATATGTAAACTGGATATCGAAAGTTACCAATGTGATAACAATGAACTAGCATGTGATGGAGTGACAAAGTCCACCAGTACGCCCCTTTTAATGTGCAAACATAGTCGGAATATGGACGAGACACGTATCACGAACATTGGCAGGTAAATTATTGTTTCACCATTCGTCTGATATGTAATGACCATGTTGTTGATTATGATTATTTCTATAAGGTTTTGAATCAGATACGCGGTCAAAGTTATTCGTTATTTGTTTTTAGGCTTACTTTACGTTTTCATTTCATAACTATTCCATTAGATGTGATATTAAAACGTATACACATTACTTATAGATTCGTGCTTAATTAAACGTTAAAAAAATGAGGGATTAAAAAACCGAAAAACGAGAGCATTTATATCTGGTCATAATGTCAACTTCGCGATCGAAGGTTATGTAGATGTGTTTACTTGTAAACATTAACCTCATATTCTTATACTCTAGGCTATTTGAAGGGCGATAATCGAAACTACTGGTTATGGTACTGGCCATATTGAACAAGTCAGGTGCGACTTCAACGTTTTAACTTCATATTCGTCAGCGACTCGAAAAGCCGCTAAGCCAAGAAGACGGTATTGTATTTTATTTTATTTTTGTTATATACATCTACATGATTTTACTTAACCAAAATGGGGTATTTCCATGATTAAATACACGCTTTTTGGTAAGAAGTCCGTTTTAACGGTGTAAATGTTTTTCATAAAAATCCGTTGGGAAAGCGGATTTTGTGCATATGTGTCATCTGTTGTGAATATTTGTTACGTTCCGAGAGACATTTGAACAACTGTTAAATGTGTAGACGATATGAAGACTGTGTACGTCATACGAAGTGTGTTTGAGTGCCGAGTTCAATACTATTGTTGTTTTCATGTTTATTGTAAATTTTTTCGTGCTCTTCATCTCACTCAAAACTCGTGGAATACAACACCACGCTCTCAACTGGTGCGATGCAGGCATCCTGAACTCCACATTCGCGAAAAAAACCATATGTATTAAGTATCTGATAATAACATTGATAGCAATTATCAATATTTCGAGAAATAATTATAATCGGGAACGTTACAATTCAATCAATTAAGGTCGTATGTATCTATACCACGTTTTAAAGGGCTCGTCCTCGTATGTTTGTTATACTTTATATAACTACGTATTAAATCAATACCTATGCCCTCTTTTCGATCACATCATTATCTAGTACAATGTTATATAGGTGACATCGTGACAAAACACTAATGCAAACACATATCTTTCCGACACATCTTTTTAGTGGGATTCAAAATTTCGCCTACAAATAAATGTATTTAGGGGCTAATTACATACAGTACTCAAAAGACATAATTCTAAGGGATTATGCTTTCTGATTCAAATTAATTAATTAAATTAATATGACCTGATATGAGTGGTCGGTAGTCGAGTGGTAAAACACTGGTCTACCATTCCAGCGGTCGTGGGTTCAATCCCTGGCCGGGACACTGGAAATTTCAGAAATGTTTCAAGTGTTTCCCACCCAACTAGAGATGTACTGGTATGGAACCCAGGTAATTCTCGCGTGTATCGGTGCTATACACTGAGCACGTAAAAAAACCAAGGGATCTATTCGCAAAGAGCTAGGGTATCGAACCCGGATTCCTTGTATCTCAAAAACTGTCTCTTATACCCGCTGTTTCTTCAGCAAAACCAAAGGACCCCATTGGAAATAAGTGCTTGCACCTTCATGGGTTATCCTTGACTGCAAGGTCAAAATAAATAAATACGATATATTTTGTTATTATGCGAATAGGTATGCATAACTGAACAACGTTGTTCGTACCCATGAATTAGGGATCAGTAATTTTAGTAACTGGACATGAAAGGTTAAGGATACGGAAAAATACACTTCAATATGAAGAAGTAAAACTCCAGAAGCTGCAGCAGTATTGCAGTTTTATCATACACACCTCTGTGGTCCTTTATTTATGGCAAGGAACCAATTGCCAAAACGGTACAGTACGGCACAAAACGAAACAACATATACACATAGTAGAATAAAGCTGGGGTCACCGCCTTGGAACGGTCAATGCTAAGCATTGGGGGTTTAAACCAGTTAATGAGCGCTCAACCTCACACTTGGCCCAGCAATATTCATGATACATTTAAGTGTAAATAAAATTTAACCTCATAGCATTGCAACTCAAATTAAACAGTAATAAAAGGGAAAAATACACTTCAAGCATGTTTATTGGTTTAGCTTGCTTAAAATGAGTATTATTAGATTAAATGTGTGCTCGCGATTGAACTTTTGATTTAACTAGCTGCTAGATTGTCCACCGGCCATACCGGAACAAGTAATGTGCACGACTCAGGTTTCCAACCTCCCGCCCCTACAGAGCAACCTTCTGATGAGTCACTAATAGTTGATGGATATGGTTTTGTATTTTCTGTTATCGTATGAAGTAACTGTGATACAATCGTTCAATATATAATTTATTTAAATTTATTCAGACATGTTAGAAATGAACATATATCAATACAATACAAACGCATTGAAAACAACTGCATGCTTGAATTATATATGTTTATTTGTCGCATCGAATCAGGTTCAGCACACATTCAATCGAGAAACTTTTCCACGTCATCGACTGTTTCAGTTTCCTTATACGTTCACGGCTTCCAACTATGTTGCAGTATCAGTAAATCCATATTTTAATACAAATATACAACCATTTATTACATCAAGTGGGATCAGAAAGAAGCCCTTACACGAATTGTTCTTAACGAGTACCATTATTTCTCCAGCATCAACGAACTTACAGGATAACACTTAGCTATAATAATATATTTAATGACGTCATATTGTTTAATTCCGAGACGTCATTTAATTTTAGTAACTGGATATGAAAAGTTAAGGATACGGAAAAGAGGTCATGTATATTGGCTTAGCTTGCTAAAAAAGAGTTTTATGTACAATGTAAAGCATGTTTCATATGCAACGCATCTGTTATTCGAGCAGACGCACGTTGTTGTGCACGTTTCATTGCACAGACATTAAAACACATTTTCCAAATGACTTTCTTTCGCATAATTGCAACTAATTAAAGTGCCACTATCATGTCATAGATGACCAGTTTACATGTATTAAGTATATACATACGTATTCGTGATCGTGTGTATGTGATTGACTAATCCTAATTGCCTGACAATGTATTGTTTTATTGCAAACATTCTTATCATTATAGGCTATTCTAAGATCTTACTACAGCACTGTGTAGATGGCTGAAGGTAGAATTATGCTATTACCACAGATAATAATGTAATAGAAAATTGTCCTTCATCATGTGATTGTTCTAGTTCAAAATATATGTATAGTCCAGTAGGTCATGTTATTACTGGCGATCTTAATTTTATTCAAAATAAAAACCTAAAAAAATTACTGCGCAGAGGCCCAAAGTATAGACTTCCTATTCCAATCGATTTTGATAACTGCGTTGAGGAAATTGAAACATCTTTACAGGAATATTGTACAAAATGGTGTAAGAAAGAAAATGCAGAAATTACTGCACTCAATGAATGGAAAACCAAGGTATTATTTATGGCCATTAATAAGATATCTTTTTATAATAAAAATCCTTTAGCCTTACCACATTTACCTAAATTTAATAAACAAGGTCTCTGTAAATCTCTGAAGGACTTACGATCTAAATTCGTTATAGTTCCTGCAGATAAAGCGGCTTATAATGCTATAATAATATGACGAGTGTTTTATGTTCACACGATTTCACAAGAACTTTCACAAACAACATCATATTGTGAATACAATAAGCAGCCTAATGAAATTATTTCCGACCATGTTGCAAAGTGCATAAATCTAAATATTAACGTAAATATTGCTAACAAGAAATTGCCATCACTTTACTGGATACCTAAATTACATAAAACGCCATATAAAAGTTGTTTTATCGCTAATTCAGTGTGTTGTACCACCAAGCAATTATCAGTGTACCTAACATCCGCCTTGAGTGCTATTAGATATCATATAGCCAAATTTTGTAATACAGTTTATGAAAATAGTAATATAAACTTATTTTGGTCAATAAAAAACGCCTTAGAAGTTATTGATAAAATTAAAATTAGAAAATATAAGGTGTCACAAGTAAGTACTTATGATTTTTCTACACTATATACAACGCTTCCTCACATTTTAATAAAATCCAAACTCATTTCACTGATTGAAAAAACATTTGCAAGAGAGAAGTGTTCTTATCTTGCTTTAATCTCTAAAATATCTTTTTTTACTAATCAGATATTGGATAAATACATCATCTGGACTTGTCTTGACTTTTGTGAAGCACTTACTTTTCTTCTGGATAACTTGTTNTTTTGTATAAAGAAGGGATGTAGTTGATGCGTGTTAGTAATTTCATTTCATCGTGCCTCAAAAAGTTGTAACTCTGTTGCTCTGGTCTCCTTTCAACCATTGAGTAATAAAATAGTAATTAAATTGAATGCGTTTTAATTCCCTTTTATTACTGTTTAATTTGAGTTGCAATGCTATGAGGTTAAATTTTATTTACACTTATATGTATCATGAATATTGCTGGGCCAAGTGTGAGGTTGAGCGCTCATTAACTGGTTTAAACCCCCAATGCTTAGCATTGACCGTTCCAAGGCGGTGACCCCAGCTTTATTCTACTATGTGTATATGTTGTTTCGTTTTGTGCCTCACTGTACCGTTTTGGCAATTGGTTCCTTGCCATAAATAAAGGACCACAGAGGTGTGTATGATAAAACTGCAATACTGCTGCAGCTTCTGGAGTTTCACTTCTTCATATTATACGTAATAAACCAAGAGGGTACCCCAGAAATGACAGTTCAGCCAGCCGACAAGCCCTTGTCAGATGTCATCTTGTGCGCAGTTTGTTTCCAATGAAAAGGCCTTTTTTAGACGTACAGACAAGTCCACTTGGAAAATGCCTCCGTGGAGACATGTTCTGTAATGAGCTGGCTCGGTTATGGGACGGCGATCCGACCTGCACGGGGAGACACATACAAAGAGTGGGGCAGGTTTCTTACTGTACGGGCCTGTGGAAAGGCAACGTGGATTATTACGGGTAGCAAGGCTGAGGGGCTTACCCGCTTCATGGAAAGTGATACAGACGTGATGTGTGTACTCAATAGTATCATCTGCTTTGAAGATGGTATGAATGCCAGTACTTTTCCTATGGAGAACACCTTGTTGCGAGCATGCAGCCGTACGAGTTATCCCTGACACTGTAGACTGTTATTAGAAAGACGCGGTACAACGGTTACCTCGATAGTAAACAATGCGTTTTGTGATGATGGATATGGTCGCGAACTCCTGAGAGGTGTTTATATGTTGAAACATGGTTGAAGTTTCAATTTACGGGTGACTTGGTGAACCATGCCCGTTCGGGGCCGTCAATGCCGAGTACAACGGGCGGAGGATTACACAGAGACTTAGTACATGCATTTCGTTATTACTGCCCCAACATATTGTCATAATGGGCCGCAAGACCTCGCCATTGGCCACCGCCGGAAGCCGTTCTGCAAGTCATATCACTTGGAGGATTTCTTACGCCTGTTGGATTAAAAGGCAGTGAATATGAACATGTTGAATGGAGAGTTTGCTTTAATGCCGGGGAGATCGAACTAGTAAACAATCTTAATGACACGCAAGTTAAATTGTATGTTTTATTGAAAATGGTAAAGAAAGATGTATTAAATCCACATAAGAAAGAGGTTACATCGTACACGATGAAAAACATTGTTTTTTGGATAGCTGAAAATAATCCTCAGTCATTGTTTCACGAAAGAAGTCCGTTGCAATGGTTGCATGAAGGATTGGATGCGCTAAGAGTTGCTTTTGTCTTCCGAGAGCTGCCATATTACATGATACCATAAAGAAATCTTATGGCAGCCTGTGGACTCGAGGAGGAACAGCAGTGTGCATGGATATCAACGATTACAGACATGATGGATGAAGGTCCAAGGATGATACAGAGACTTCCAAAGGTACGACAAGCTATTATCGCACACCCTGAACCATTCCGATGGTACAACAGGAGGAGAATGGTGAATATCTTGAGCTTTAGCTCCTGTATCACAATACACGTTTGCTCATCAGGGATGATAACAGGGTGGTTGACGAGACAGATTTATTTTGGCAGGGAATACAGAGACGCATTAAGGAGATTATTATGGAGGTTTTCGTTATGATGTTTTTCGAAGGCAGTCAAGTTGTCTACAGGCCATATTCCAAACATTTTTGGAATGGACTATTAGTGTAAATCATTTAACCAGTCCCTAGGCATGAATAACACTAATTTATAAATTGTGAGCTCGTTCATCCTTTGAAGTATCAAATAGTATTTCTCAGTAGATTATAATATTTCAGTGAGTTTAAGTAATTATTATTTTTTAAGTCTTGTTCTTTATTTTGTTGACGTATATTTCATTTGGAAACAAAATTAACAAATGTTTTACTATTATCTAGTTGACAGTAGGCTATAAACATTACCAGGACAATATTATTTGCTAACATTGATAATTTTGAAACTTTCCATATTCTCGCGTTATTCCTATATTGTATATAATGGTAGGAAATGTATAACTGTATCGTTGTAGGAAATCAGCGGTATCATACCACGGTATGAATATGGTTCTTTGTAAAATTTAAATAATTTACAAGTATAATGTCCATATTTGTAAAAATAAAAGTTTGTTTATTTGTGAAAGCGTTTCGAGAAATGAATTGTGATTTTGTTAATCTTTTTTCATAAAAAAGAACCAAGTGTTATGATAAGTTATATGCTGATGCAGCTAGAATTTTACGTTGCATATTGTTGGTATGGGGTGTATGCATGTATATACATTAATAGTTTATGTTAAACCTGTCAAACGGTCTTACATAAATCGCAGAACATAAATCGATATCCTTGTTGTTTTTCACGTTAAGAGTAAACTGCTATTGTGCTCGGCAACATTGTCAGTCATATACTGAACATGTTAAAGCTGTCGTTATCGATGCAACTATTTAAAATTTGTAATAATTAGCCCCTAAAATGTGCTTTGATAACTTTATTGATGCATCCATTTATAGAGTTCATCTTCAAGTTCTTTTTTGATAATTGATAAATTATATTAATTTTCAGCTAAATGCAATGTATTACTGCTCGTGCTTTCTATTGACAAAGCATTTGCAGTTTTGGGGAAAAAATATTAATGACAACGGATTTGTCTTTATCAATTAAATTATGTGTTTGCATTTTAATCGAAGATAATTAGTTATACCTTATTTGATTGGTGTTGTATGTTAAAGTTGCTGTCGACTTAATCTCCTTTTTTTTCGGTTTTGCTGTGAACGTATGTATAATTGTATTAGTTATTGTTGTTTATATCTTGATTACCGTATTGCTAATTTGTAAATTTTGGCTCTTGCTATAAGGAACACTGATTTTGTATGTGTTAACTTTATTTTACGAATTAGTTTACGAACTATTCGTTGAAATTGAGCTTAAAAGGGGCTTTAAAATGATTCCTAAACAAATAAACAGTGATTTTTGTACTTTATGGAAGCGTTTAATGCACATTGGAGCAAAAAAATGAAATAATACTAAAGATTTCCATAATGCAACGCGACGCATACGCACACAGGTTAGTTTAGAAGTGAAACATGTGGACACAAATTATAATGTGATGTTCAAACACCATATGTTGGGCATGTTTAAATGTGGCATTTTCCGCCGTTCCGACCCTCTATGTAACCGCATAACATATTCGTTAAATCAACCCAAAAATAGGTTCATACACATACAGACGATTTCAATATGTTTCATAATTCGAAGTTTCAATATGTGTGTATTAAGTGTTTTGTAACACATGTATATTAATTAAAACATCTCAATAACCGCGTCTACGTATGTTTCATGATCATACATACAAAATTTCATCGATCATCCGCAATTCGAACCAATCTTGATATATATATATATAACTTAATTTCCTACAAATACATGAATAGCTGAACAAATAATAAGACAAAAGTTTGCAATAGTGAACTGAAAGCACAAGCATAATATGTATGCATAATACAATAGCTTACACTTCTTCAGCGATCAACACAGTTAACATTGACATTATAAACAGAGTAAACGTACATGTATATACACATATGTTTGAAATATTATGTAAAGGCATGGAATTAAATCCAAAAGATATTGTGTAGGAAAATAAATCTGCTAGAGGTCAACGAACAGTTTGCATGTGGTATAAACATTGGGCATATAATATCATAGTGCACCAATATATAAATGAGTAAATATGCTTAAAGGGACTGTCAACTACGAATGATATTGTAATCAATATAAACGTGATATTTTAATCAATATAAACTAATAATTGTAAAAAATACGGTATTTTAGAACTTTTCTTTTTTCGTCATTCGTGGTTGGCAGTCCCTTTAACGCATATCCACATGTATTCTCAAACCAATGCTGATCAGCAGAGCGACATTGCATTTAGCGACAACTGGCGTTGTTTTCGGAGAAACTTCACGCATTCGCCTCATTCCAGTTATGTATTGCGCATTTCAGCATTAATGAATTCCGATTCAATGAAAACCTTAACATTTCCGGATATTGTGTTGATGCATTACTCTTTTGTTTCAGATTCCATTATGGTATTCTTCAAATATGTGTATATGTCATGGCAGTTTATAATGTTCCTGTTCACAAAACCTGTATTAAAATGTCCCAGTTAAGTAAGCAGTTCATTATAAAAATAAATTCAGAAATTACTATGATCATGTTATTATATGACTCAAGAGCATATGCTTCAGTCTTTATCGATACTTTATCGATACAGACAAATTAGTTGTCATGACAATATAAGTTTAAATGTTTTTTTTTCTTCTGCTGTTATTTGTCTGTAGTTTGTTCTGGTATTTGTATGCCCCAGAATGTGGGCATATAGTGATTGCACTGTCCGTCTGTCCGTCTGAAATTTCGTCACACTTTGCGTTGAGGTTTCGAAAAATGTGGAAAAACACTTTGCGTTTAGGTTCAGAAAATGTGGGAAAATGGGGCATATGTCATCCTATTGTGACAGGCCTTGTTTAGCCTTAACACGGATGAGTCGAAAGATTTGTACACTCACTAAAGTGTAGACAGGAAAAAAGCGGAGCCTTGTCAAAATACAGAATCAAAACCATTGACTAGACACGGATTGTGTTTGAAATTAAAAGCCCTGGTCATTTGCACATTAAAAAGGAGGGACTTAGTTTCATTAAATAGTGTTTATGGGAAGCCTTTTTGAAAACAAAAATACAAACTAACCGTTTTATAATTATCTTCATAATTTCATAAAACATTGTGCATATTTAATTAATCGATCACACACTATCCATCGTTTTAAGATTAGTTCTGGTATTTGCTGTAATAAATTTACCAATTGAGTACACTTGCAAGTAAAACAATGAAATACGCTTGTTACCAAAATCCTTAATTTTTAGTCTGTGCTTTGGGGCTTCCATCAAGAAATGCATTGACTTGATACTAACTTCAAATCACCAGACTTGCATATGCGATAAAATTCCGTCTCCGTAAAGTATGAAAATATGTTTAATGTCCCGAAACATTTTTTATCTTTAATATGCTTGAGATTTTTTTATTTGCAGAATTGTCCAGACAGACTAAAGCCGGATTGGTCAAGATTTTGTTCACATAAAAAATGATCAGCGAGTACTAACAAAGCTGACTAAGTTAAAAACCGCGTTTTTCGTGATTAAAATGCCGTAATCGCATTTACATATTGTATAAGACGTGTTGCTACAAAGTAGATTGCAATTTTGTTAAATAATAAATAAATAATAATGCTGGATTTACTCATTATTATTCAACATTTAAAAAGTTTTACTTTTACTAGTAGGACGTATAAGACAGATGTCCTAAAATAGCAAGTGCACACATGCAATATGAGCCGAAATTGACGACATTACATTGCGAGCAAAATTGAAATTAAACAATGGCATATCGTATGATGTGAATATGACATACACTTTAAACATTCTTTTCGTAGAAACATTGCACACCAATGTTGCTTTAACGTCAATAAACACTCGTGTTGTTATTAACATGACGGAAATGTTGTACGTTTATAAAAAACAAACTTTGAAAAAGCCTATTGAGTCAAAATGTATCAGGAAAGAGTGAGGATTTGTCTGTGTCAATTTACTATTATCCATACAGGATAAGAAACTGAGCATTACACAATGGTTAGGTGATAACATTTAATTATCGTTCTAACTCGACCATTACCGGCAAGCAGATGTAAACTGGATATCGAAAGTAACCGATGTGATAAGAGTGAACAAGCATATGACGGAGTGACAAAGTCCACCACAACGCCCCTTTCAAATGTGCGGAAGAACTCGGAATAGTGACGGGACACACATCACCAAACACTTACAGGTAATAATATTATTGTTTTATATGATTATTGCAATTTAGTTTTAAATCAGGTAAGCGGTCGCAGTTAGTTTTTAAGCTTACTTTACAACGAATAAATGTTATACTTATTGCATTTGAGGTGATATTAAACACATACAAAATAGGTATTCATTAGTGCTAAATCAAACGTTCACTAAGTGAGGGTAAACAAGGCTGAGCCACAAGAACATTTATTTCTGGTTTGTTCTTCTAAAAACAAAACTAAACAAAACAATAATATCAAACCATTTTATTACACATACACATTAAAGAAAGCCAATCTAAAGCACATCAAAATGACATCAAATCCGTCGGATGAAGTATTTACAAATATGTGCTAGTGTATTTGTCAATTCATGGACATCGCGGGGGCTTCATATAGGACACAATCGGGAGTTGTGTAAAACAAACAGTTTAAACGTTATCTTGAGATACTTACAATAAACGAAGATCGGGCATATTCGAGTGATTTTAATCATGGCTCAGATCAAGATGAAGTAACAACAACCAAATTAGTTAATGATATTGGGTTTAATGGGTCGGATATTTAACAATTACCAAATCTTCAAAAACCCACTATGAACGGTAGAACTTATGTTATACTAACATTTATTTGGCACTAACACACTAGCAAATATTATGAATAGCATAAGTAATGTGTACGATATATATTTTACTTTCTAATGTGGGATAAATGATACCTGTTGTTTTCTTAGCTTCAAGTTTGTTTTGCTCTGGTTCGGACGACACATTGCTGTCATTATAGTTTGTTTACTGAAACGGATTTCTCCACGAAGAGGAGCATTTTACGAAAAAAATCGTTCAATATGACAATATCATTAATAGCTTATGGAAAAGTCTTAAATATATTTCATAGC
Organism: Dreissena rostriformis; assembly: GCA_007657795.1. NCBI lineage: Eukaryota > Metazoa > Mollusca > Bivalvia > Myida > Dreissenidae > Dreissena > Dreissena rostriformis. The sequence continues at coordinate 22,906 of VMBQ01007311.1, read as the reverse complement.
GTTTGCATTGGAATAAGGTAGGTGATAAAACATTTGCAATTTCGTACGCAGTTTCCGCCTCCTGTTAACACGCCCATATAACCCTACATATTTGTTGGGCATTAATCACAACTACACGAAAGCATACACCCCATACCATTTAATTGTATCTGTTACATTATGTATTTCGGCTTCTTAATCACAACTACACACGTGTAATACGTACTAACCTCATATCATTTAATCTTGCCGGTTACGCCATGAATTTTGGCCTCCTTCTAAGATTGATTTGCACGATTTTAGTCTGTGTTCTCATATCATATTATCAACAACGTATTTAGTTGTTACTAGTATTTACTGCATTTCATCACACAGTTATGCAGCGCTGATGCTAAAATAACCATTAAGTAATTATATTGACATCATTTATTTTTTATATTCCATTACATGTTATGACAATTATGTATCAACTTACCATTTAGAATAACAACGAACATGTTTGTTTATGAGTCATGACAAGCAGGGTATTTTATTAATCGAAACACACGCATTAACACTGGTTTCACAAAAAAATGCCATAAACTGTAAATGGCAAATAAGTGTCATAATACACACGACTGCGAAACTAGAGTATAACACGTATACTCTGTAATGTCCGGAACCAATACCTCTTTCTATCGCAAGTCATCTGCCTGCTCCCATAAAACGGAATAAACAAATTGAGGTCGGAATATTGGTAATCAAAAACTTGGTTATGCCTAACACCTATTTTTCATGGTGTCATTCCTTTCTGAATAAGGAAGGTTACTCATGAATGCACACGTTAAATGGGATAGTACTGCCCACGTCTAATTGATGCTCTCCACATTAGCATCTAAACGTTTCATTTGGTTAATTAAGCATATTCCCGTTTCGTTCCGATCCTCGCATATCAATTGCAGTTTTAACTTACTAGAGAATGTAGCTCTGCAGGTTTGAGTATATTAAAACTGCAACCTTTAAGGTCTTCCCTTTCAGCCAATTACTTTAGTTTACTAGTCTAAAAGAATACGTATTGATGCACAAGTCAAATGAAGTTTTTTTTATTTAACGTGTAAAATCTATCTCCTGGATGTACAAAATATTATTAAATCATGCTTTCTTAAATAAACTTAATTATTCAGCTAAACATCCTGAAAAGTCCATTCACATTTTTCGTTTCATGATACAACACTATTGGTTAAACTTGCTGCTTGGTGGCCCACTGATCATAGCAAAACAAGTCACAAGCATAACTCCAGTTTTCAACCTCCCGCATCGGACAAGAACCTTAGTGATAGGACACGGTATGAAATGTTTTGTCATAAAATTAAGTTATCATTATGATACCGTCGTTCAATATATTATGTATTTGAATGTAATCAAACACGTTAGACAGTAACATATAGTAATAAAAGGCAAATGTATTGAATACAAGTGCATGTTTAAATATTAAACTTGTATTGGTTTTGTCGCATCCAGTAAGCACACATTTAAAAAAAATCCCATTTCATCGCGTATACTATTTGAGTTTTATAATTAGTTCACTGCTTCTTACTGACCCCGTCTGGTGTGTAACTGGAGCAGTAAATCAATATTCATTAACAAATATACTACCATTTATTATACTGGGATCTTACCGAGTGACATTCTTTTCCCAGCATAAACGTGATTCATTAGTAAAAAGAAAGCTATAATTTATTCAATGACGTCATTAAACTTAAGTGATTATAAATGAAAAGCTACGGATATAGAAAATACACTTTAAGCATGTCTCCAGGCATATCGAATAAGAACGAGTATTATGTACAAGGCAACGTTTGTTTCATATAAAGCGTACCTGTAATACGAGCACGCGCCATCTCATTGACACTTTTCATTGAAATGCAATTTAAACACATTTATGGCATGTCAAACGTTTCAAAATTCAATGTTTTCATATTTATTTGATATGATTGTATATATATATATATATATGTTCTATATTTCTNCATATATGACTTTATACAACATATATATACAACTATACCACACAAACATGGTAATATACAACGTATATACACAAATTTGCCATATAAATATAAAAAGATAGAATTTTGCAACGTTTGACACGCCATACACATTGACATATTTGACATGCATTCGTATTTGTGACCGGGCTGATATTATTGACTTATCCTAATTTCAAAATAATGAACTGTTAAACTATTGTAATCTAACCTAATATATTACTGCAGTACTGTAAAGATGGCTGAAGGTGGTGCAAGACCCGATGAACATGAAGGGCTCTCAAGACAGGAACGTGTGTCCAGCCAACAAGCTCTTGTAAGATGGCCACTCGTGTGCATTTTGTTTCCATTAAAATGACATTTAAGACAGTGTTTCTCCCAACAAAAGTCGGTCCCTCCCTATGATATTACAAATACACATTGTATAATCCTCAACGGTGTATTGTTAATATACCCAAAGGCAGGACGTTTTTAAACGAAAAGACAACATTAAACTCTTCAAGATTTGGTCCCACATTAAATACTAACCTTCGTAATTAAATGACACATGCAATTAAGTTACCGCTTATAGGAATCGTCTATACTCAAATTATCGGTTCCTACACATGATAAAATACGAAAATACTTCTCTTACGCTGCTCTTTTCATTTGAAATGCAAATCTACTGTTTCACAGTTTTGCCGATTACTAAAATCATTAAAGGACTGTCAAGTTAATTTATTTACCAAAATATGTTCTTAAATTAAAAATGATTAATCATCATACATGTTTAATCATCCAGCTAAAATCAATTGTATTTTTAATTTATATCATCAATTGATGAACAAAAGTGTTTATTTTAACCAATTTTATTAATTTCATATAATAACACAAAATAGGATAATTGCAAAATTTCCTGAAATTATCTACTCTTCGTTTTATTTTGCCGTTTTTTGTCTAGAGTGTCTTCTTTTTAATCTTTGTTATTTAATCGATTGCGGTAATAATTCAAGATACCCCTAATTTCATCGAATACGTTATTATTGAACAAGCGAACATACGAACATTTACATGTACAAATGAACATTTCGAGTTATTTAACAATGCATTGCTTTGAAATTGATGAAACGTCGGGTGTCCGATTAAGTCTTGTATGACAATAACGGCATCGTACCTTAAGCATGTATGCAAATCAAATGAGTGTAAAATTAGAGTTATAAATTAGATGTACATCCCAGCATAGTTGTCATTTTATTTTTATTTATGGAATAACACCATGTAAATGTACACACACGTTGTTTTTTTGCAATTAATATGACAACTACCAATATCATATGAATGTTATGACATATGGCATGTTTCTTTTTAATTGAACATATTTCATGTTCAGTGGGAAAATGCCTCCGTGGAGACATGCAGTGTGATGGCCTGGCTCGGCTATGGACCAGTGATCAGACAGGCACGGAGTGACGCATACAGGGAGATGGGCAGGAGTTATACAGCACAGGCACGTGGAGAGGCAACATGGATTGTTACGGGTAGCAAGGCGGAGGGGCTGACATGCATCTTTGAAAGTGATACAGACATATTGGGTTCACTCCATAGTGTCATTTGTCTAGAAGAACGTGTCAATGCTAGTACTTTTCCCAAGGAGATAACAGTGTTGAGATCATACAGCCGTGTGAGTTACCCCGGACACTGTAGACTGCTATTAGAGAGACGTGGTAAAACAATGCTCTCCAAAGTAAACGATGCGTTTTGTGATGATGGGTATGGTCGCGAACTCTTGAGCAGCGATTTATATGTTCATACATGGGGAAAAATTAAACTTATGGAAGACATCGTGCAGCATGACCGTGCGGGACCGTCAATTCCTTCTACCAATCGCGGGGTATTACACAGGGACATTGTAATGGCATTACGGTATCACTGCCCCAACATCATGTCAAAATGGGCAGCAAGACATCGCCACTGGCCATCACCGGAAGTCGTTCAGGAAGTCGTATCACTGGGATCATTTCTTACTCCTGTTGGATTTAAAGGCAGTGAATATAAACATGTTGAATGGAGAGTTTGCTTTAACGCCGGGGAGATCGTACTAGTAAACAATCTTAATGACACTCAAGTTCAATTGTATGGTTTATTGAAAATGGTAAAGACAGACGTATTAAATCCATGTATGAAAGAGGTTACATCGTACACGATGAAAAACATTGTGTTTTGGATAGCTGAAAATACTCCACAATCCTTGTTCCATGAAAGAAGTCTTTTGCACTGGTTGCATGAAGGATTGGATGCGCTAAGAGTTGCTTTGGTCTCCGGAGAGCTGCCATATTACATGATCCCAGAGCGAAATCTTATGGCAGCAAGTGGACTGGGGGAGGAACAGCGGCGTACATGGGTATCAACGATTTCAGACATGATGAATGAAGGTCCGAGGGTGATCCTGAGACTTTCAAAGATACGACAAGCTATAATCGCACACCCTGAACCGTTCCGATGGTACAACATGAGGAGAATGAAATTGGAGATGCTGGTGCTCATATATAATACTTATAGTGATCACCTCATCATGGATGAGATCGAGAAGGCTGAACAGACAGATGTTATGCGTGTAATACTCAGACACATTGGGGAGACTGTGATGGCGGTTCAGCTGAGGATGATAATGGAAGGGAGTGGAGTTGACAGCTTGTTTAATATTTTTAATCGAATGTTGATGTAAAATGTTAACGGTGATTACCTAAGAAGGTAGTAGGTACGGACAACACTCATTTATAAATTGAATCGGGTACGTTCAGACTTGGAGTAAAAGCATAGTAAAACATAATACTTTGATGAGTTCAAGTAATTCTTTTTTATCCGGCTATAGCTTTTATCAGGACACTGCTGTATGTTATAATAGATTATTTCTAAACGTTCGATATTCAAACAAACTATTTTTGCAAATTAAGTGTTATTATTAATACAATGTATATGATCATAGGGAATATAAAAACGTAGCGTGTTGGAAACCAGTAGTATCATACCATAGTATGCGCATGTTTCTTTGTAAAATAGAAAGTATTTACTAGTATTGTATCCAAGTAAGTGTTAATGTGAGTTGGTTTATTTATGTAAGCATGATTAAAAATAAGTTGTATCTTTATTACTTTATTTTTATTTCCATAAATAAAGTACCACGGGCTACGATAAGCTGTGTGCCGCTGCAGCTAGAATTTCACTTTGATTATTGTTGGTATTGTTTAAGCATATGCATCAATTGAGAATATATATGTTACACATGTCAACTGGTAATATCATCGCAGTTCATTAATTGATAGCATTCCTGTTTTTCTCGCTGAGAGTAAACGGATATTGTGATAGGCAATGTTGTCGAAAATGTATTGAACACGTTACTATTGCCATCCAGTATCGACGAAGGTACTTTACAATCTGTGTAATTTTGCCTCTGAAATTGCTTTGAAAACGCTATTGATGCATCCATTTATAGCATACATATTACTGTTCTTATTGACTATTGATTAATTATATTCATTAACTAAACACAGTGTGGATGTGCATGCTAATATATTGTCAACGTAAGTTTTTGTCGCTACCTAGTAACTGATTTATTCAGATTATGAATGTATTTCTCATCGCATAGATGAGTTAGTAGTACTACCTCTACTTTAAAGTTATCATACCATTATTGTACATAGTAAGTAATAGTAATATTTAATCTTTTTTATTGATACTGTTTTATTTGGTATTGCAGTCAACTGTTAAACGAAAATAAGTGAACAACTTATGGCGGTCGAAATTGATGTATGCAAAATGAGTATCCGACTTTTGCTAACAACAATGTTTGCGATACGAACTTAGTTATTGAACAATTGCTGTTGTGACCTTATTGATACCATTGCTTTGTCCTATTTGCTGATATGAGTGAAGTTTTCGCTGTGAATATAGACAGATAGACAGAAAGTTTATAGAAATATATGTATGCTGTATCTGATGACGTGGTACTCCTGTCGCTATTGCGCCGAGGCTTAAACGAATTGGTAGAGAAATGCACCTTATATGCCAACAAGTGGCACTTCACATAAAACGCTGCCAAATGTTTCATTATAACCATGAGCCGAAGACTGACCAAAGCAGAGCCCCCATTCCAGATAACATACGACTCAACACCAATACCTGAGGAGGCAAAATATAAACATTGAGGTATAATCCAGTCGTTCACTGGAAAATACCCCAACGACATCGACACTGTGAAACAGACAATAAGAGGCACGTTACTTTCGCTCTCCCAGAAAGTGTCCGGAAGGTCCGGAACAAATCCAAACACCGCAATTAGGCTGTTCATTACCGCAGTTGTTCCCAAAGCGCTGCGAGCTGTGTAATAGTATCTCCAAAACCGACATGCAACAACTCGAAGTAGCCCACCACTTCTGTTTGTAACGTCCGCAAGGTCTTCCCCACCTAACGCGCTCAGACATGGTGCTCGGCCTTGCGGGAATGACACCCATCGAAGCGCAAATCGATCTACAAAAGTCAGCGTTCCTTGGCTCACTAGGTCACGCCCCAACAGACGAACCGTATCATTAACGTTTCATTTAAAGACTGTATCAGTTTGATGTGTGCGACAACCAATTGGCTTCACTTCCGATAGTGAATAGTGAAAATTCTGCAGAAATATCAGCTTGACGACAATCTAACGATCTTTAAAACCAACAGCGTATTCCCGTCAAAAGAGAAATGGAAATCGGCCTGTTAAAAGTCAGAGCACCAACACCAAACTAGACACTGGTGAATGCGGCTTAAACTACATAAAGATGTTTCGCTTTTTAAAGAAGTTCACAAGAACCTGGAACTGGCCACCATATGGACAGTCGCGAAACTCCGTCCAGACAGCCTTTCGCTCATGGAGTTCCTGTCTCGTTTGTGCTGCAAACAACCACCTGAACAACACAACTTATGTTCAAAGTGCACAAACCGGCACATGCGCAGCGAAGTGGTACACGCACTTTTCGAGACTTTTTTACAAACGTTCCTGGGAACATTACGGCCAGAAATCGCACCACTACACGACCACTTACAAAACGCACAACCCGCAACACTGGTGATGTACCTCATGGGAATGATCGATGACGTCATTGCAGACTAGATGCATATAGAACTGTACCCATAGTTCCTGAGTAACTGTGCCAGTTTCTTACAATCTGTACTTACGGTCTAGAACGCACACGAAATTCACCGCAAAGTACACCCTTGAGATAACCAAGACTCACACTCGAAAACTATTTATGTATATATATAACCATTTAACTTAATCTTTTTTTTATTTACCTTGACTGTCATTTGTATTTGTGCTTTGTTTATATCGTTGTTGTATCATGTACATCTTCAGAAAATGGAGGCAATAAAGATATAAATAGTATGTTTANTATATCAAACTATGAGCAATATTTTTCAACGATACTGACATGTACTTTCATATAAAGATAAACAAGTCCAACTGTCATTATTGATCAAATGGTAAAACAACAATGAATGAATTTACTGATACGAGTATTGACCCTGTTCGTTAATAGTTACATATTGGTAATTTATGATACTTATATATTTGATTTTGCGGTCAACTGTTAATCATCAATTAGTGACTGACTACTTCCGCTGTGAATTTATGTTCTCATAAAACTATTTATGATTTCATGAATGTACTGGCAAACATGTTTGCGAAATGAATTTAGTGACTGAGCAATTGTCGATGTGATCTAATTGACAAAATTGACACAGCTATTGATGTTATTGCTTTTACCTGTTTTATGATGTTGGTAAAGTTGCCGGTGTGGATATATTATTAATGCATAGTTTTGTCGTTAATAAATATTTTGTTTTGATTTCTCTTCTTGGTTGCATGAAAAATAATATTGTTCATAATATTTACATTGTGTTGATTACACTTTATATTTCCAACTGTGTATATATTTTTAAACGTCACTAACATATACTTGCAGATGAAAGTAAATTAATGTCATTGATTCACATTTTTGTATTATAAAGGTAAAATATCAAGAGTGAACAGATCTTTATCTGGTAATTGTAACATAATGCGAATGTGAACAAGGTATTATTGAAGTGGTGTCTTTTCTCAAAGAGAAAAGCGTTAACAAGTTTAAAACCAATTTTAAACCCATAGAATGATGCCCTTTGCACATATTTATTGAGGCTACGGGATTCATTACAAAGTAAAGCCTGTTAACGCATGGATGCCAGCTAATCTGAAAACAGGGTTCATTTTGTTAACCAATACCAGTTTAATTACAAGAATATGTAAATTAAAACATAGGCGGCGCGTAATTGGTAGAAGCGCTCATGAAGTTTTTTTATCCCAATATTCTTATATATTACAACTGAACATCAAGAGCACTTAAGACTTATACATGACTCAATCAGGATAAATTATAATATATGAAAAAAATATTGTCACTTTCACCTGCTAAACATTTTTATGCAAATAAAATATTATATATATATATTCCTATATGACTATAACATTCTTACGTCGTTGGCGTTAATAACACAAATCTCATATACCAGATCGAGGTTTATAATATGCGTGGAACCTGTATGCATATCTTTATTTGACTAACTACTTCCTGGTAATGAAACACAACATCCAAAATGTCAGGGCATTTTAAAATTACATTTTGACATATGAGATTGCACAGTTCCCCAAAATTACAAATAGTTTATATAGATGCTATTATAATAGTCGAACCGTACTTAACTGGTAATATTCTTTCCTACCGAAAGACGCAATTAAATGTTACACACGCGCCTGAGAAAAAAGTGTAGCGCCTCACATGGAAATCTATTCAGACGAGACATAGCTTTATCCACAGTATGACTCTGTTCAATTAAAAAAAAACGGTAACACTATTTTCTGGAATGAATACAGTTATTAATTTATATTCGCGCATTACTTATAGACAGTATATCAACATAGTATCCCCCAATGATATTGATACATTTTATATAGAGCTAACGTTTATCCACCAAACTAATGCCAAACTAATCGATGCAGTTCACACATTTATTGTACATAGTAAAATATTTGATCTTGTTTTACCAGTTTTTAACTTTTATTCACTTTTCAATCTCCTTAACTTAATTTATTTAACTCGAGAATCAATATTATCTAGTTTGGTGAACTCTTCTGTATTGTTTGATAAGACAAGAAACTATATGTTCGTTTTGAGAACATGCAACTAAATGTAGTTGATGGGAAAATAACTATATAAGATAATGTCCTCCCTTTAAATCCCATTCGAAAAAGTACATGTACATACTAAAAATGTTGTGTGTTTTGAAATTCAATGAATGTAAATTATGTTAATTTATAGTTTTCTACACAGTTTATAGTCAGTTGCAACATATACGTTCAAACAATGTCCATACACATAAGCTGTCAATAGGCTGATTTTTATATCACTTTAAAACAGCCATACTCAATAAAAAATGATAAATCGAAATACTAATATAAACATTGCAATGTATGCAATAAAGAACTCTTCAATGTCGAAATGCATATAATGTGACATTGAATACATAACGTCACGTCACTACGTTACTGTCATCGGAATACGGATTATTAAGCATTCTTATCGATTGCCCATACGCTAAGATATAGAAGATATAAATTATTTCTTAAAATGTATAATTTTTTGAAGTTTGATAAAAATACATGTTAAAAGTAATAACTTTAACACTGTAAACATTGATCAACAGAAACAGTGTTTTATACATGGGCATTAAAATGCACGTACTTGCGTTGTAAAACAGCTACCATTTTCTTCACTTTCGATTGCGTACACAAGCATAATTATACAATTAAGACGTTAACGTGTGATTATGTATCGAATCCGGTGGACAAGTATTTTAAACTTGATTTCAATTTTTCCCAGAATGAGCGTATGAACATAATTACATCAAACCAATATACAGCATGGCGGTTTTTGTTTAGTGGAAGCGATTCATGAACATCGGCGCAAAATGAAAATAGTACTACAGATTTCCCATCATGCAACGCTCATAAGAACGCAGGTTGGTTGAGAAGCGACACCTGTGGACAAAATGCATAATTTCGTGCTTAAATACCAGATGTTGGACATGTTTAAATATGGTATGGTACGCCGTTCTTCCCATCTATATATCCGCATAACTTATGCTATAAATCTACACATACAGGTTTATTCAAATACAAACCATTTAAAACTGTTTATAAATAAAAATTTGCTGTTTCGATGTTTGTTAACAGTTTTGGGTTACACATTAATATTGACTAAAACATCCAAATAACCGCGACAACGTATGTGTAATGGTCATACATACGCAGAGTTTTCTCCAGCCTCAGCAATTTGAGAGATTGGATCGCTCATTAACAATTCGATAGATTGGATTAAAAATATTTAACAAATATTGTCGCTTTCTTTCACATTTATAAATCTATTTATTTTGCGGCTATTAGCCAAAAATTATAATGATAATGTCTGTGTGCATGCGTGTGTTTGTGCGTGTATTTGCGTGCGTGTGTGTGTGTGCGTGCGTATGTGTGTGTGCGTGTGTGTGTGTGTGTGTGCGCGTGTGTGTGTGTGTGCTGCTCATGGTCAAATGAGTATACGAGTGTAAATCTCAAAACGCTTTTTGCGTGTCAATATAGCTAAAATGAAATGAATTTACTGACCAAATTCGTCGATGCAGGTTACCGGTATTGTTTTTTTATATAATGAAAATCAGTGAAAATTTATCAAGATATAATAAATTTAGTGAACAAAAAATATGAGACCAACGACAAACACAAGGTTACAGAGTGACACAAGGTTCTAGTTGAGAAGTTATATAATCAAGCAATCGAAAACTCAATTTCAATTCTTTACATAATCGTTTTAAATCATTTAGTTAAGTATTTACTATCTTGATATAAAGGTCCTATTTAATGGACGTATGGGCGTATATTAGTGAAATTAATTTGCATTCTTTCGCTGATTCATAGAGTTTTATGACAACTGCGTTTAACAAATTCGTTTAAGTTTGAATAACGATTGCATAAAGCCATACAAAAGACGTAAGAAGCTTCAAGTGAGCTTGATCAATGTTTTTTTTCTGTAATAAATCAATACAGGGACGTGAAGAAAACGTGGCCGACTATTTGAACAAGTTGCTATAAGCATTGATTTCGTTAGACAGAGCAGTGCGCGACTGATTAACCAGGCAGAGTCAGAGTCTAAAAGGTTGACTTCACAAACAGAAAAAAGAAGACACCACCAAGCCGTTAGGGTGGATGGGGGGTGGGTATCTTATCACAAACAGTAAAATTGGCGGCATTATGTTATACCAATTGACTATTTCATTAAGTGACTTTCTAATTTATGATTGTAAAGCGAATGAACCAATTTACTCTTAATTGATTTAATGGATCGATTATTATATATAACGTGCTTGAGACTTATGTTTTTTTTAGAATTTTCAAACAAGAAACGAAATGGTCTAGATTTTGTTATTTTTTTGTTATAATCAGCTGGTACAAACATAGCCGACCAATATAAAATCGGCAGTTTACGTAAACATAAACACAATGTTACCATTGCGTTAACGTTTTGTATATCACGTGTTGCTACAAAGTAACAGCGTTATAATTACAATTAATAATGCCGCAGTTTCAGTATAATTATTTACAATATAAAGAACATGTTACTTTTACAAGTATGACGTACTAGAAATATGTCCTAAACATTTCAAGTACACCCTCGTTATACGAGCCGATATTGCCTCAGTTACATCGAAAGAAAAAAAGCAATTAAACAATGGTCTATCGTATGATCTAAATGTGATATATACTTCAAATATTCATATCGTTAAAAAAAAATACACAATGGTTTAGTGACACACGGCCGGTAATCACTGCCAAGGACCAGATGTTTAGAAATGTCACGGATAATTCTTCGGGGTGATTAGATTGTATATGTTTTTTCAACATATTTCGCATTATTTAAAAAAATCGGACAATGCGATTCAGCGAATATTATTTCATCCACACATGTACAGAAACCTTCAATCACAACCAATTCGGAAACGTGAGAACCTTTATAAGTTGTGGCATGGTGGAGTTTTTAAAAGCAAATCCATGGCAAATCGATGTCTTTTGCCTGTGTGACGAGCACATTTCCATCCGATTAATGCGCTAAAGACATCAAACGATTGCGTTTAACATATCATAGCTGATGCATGACCAAATACATTGACTTCTTGCAGATCTAATATATAATTTTGTATTTTTCCTAAAGAGATGGAGCAAATGCCAAGGAGGTGGCGCTAAGGACAGGAGGTGGCGACAATGCACGATATATGAATCATCACATGACTTGCATTTGATAGATAATGTTCCTTTTTCATATTTACGTAAACCCAATTTATACAGAACATATACACATTCTATATAAAAAAAACACCTCAATTAAAAAGTCAGCAGCAAAAATAAAACATATTGTAGGATATAAACCCAAAATATGTAATACTGAATATATCCAATTACTAAGTTCTCAACATTCTAAAAAAATGTCTTCTACAACAAATGTGTTTATACAGTAAGATAATTCACGAAATAGTTAAAAGATGGTACTTCTGCTTAAAAAGATGAGTTTTGTCCCCTAATCCAAGTGCTTAATTCACTGCAAGACAAAGGTCAACTAATCTTAATACGTCTAAAGTAGTTCGTTTGTTCCCACTAACACGTCCACAAAATTAGGATAGCTCGATCTTTAATCCTTTTTTTGTATTATTATACTCAAGTTACTTTCCTGTTTTATAGTATATTCAATGACAGAAATCTTCAAAATCTCTTTGCAATACATTTTTCTTCATAACTATCGAGACTTTACTTTTTCAATTGTATTTCATTATGATCGAATTAAGAAAAAAAAGATCGAACACTCAACCTGGAATACCTCACTCAAAGTGTAAAATGTAAAATCAAAATAGCTGAACATGTGCATTGGCGCCATCTCCTGTCATTAGCGCGACTTCAATGGCATTTGCTCCACCTCATTTGGAAGAATGCAAAATTATCTATTAGATCGACAAGATTCCAACGTTTTTGTGCATGCAACATCTTGTACATGTTCAACGCAATGGTCTGAAGTCGTAAGCGGTTTCATTGGGTGGACACACAGACAAAATACATCGATTTCGTTTAAAAACTCCACCATGCCACAACTTATAAAGGTCCTCACGTTTCCAAATGGGGTTTTATTATATGATTATGTACATTTGCGGATGTATAAATGTTCGCAGATTCGCACTACATTGGTCGATTAAAAAACATGCAAAGTATGTTGAAAATCATACAAAACGTACTCACCCTGTATAATTGTCCGTTTCATTTCAAAACATCCGGTCCTTAGCGCCATCTCGGAAGTAGCATTGGCTCATTTATTTGTACATCGCAAAAAAGTGGTGGCGCCCATATTTACCGGCCGTGTGATAAATTTGAGTAATCGCACTTACCCGGCCGGAACCTGTAAACCGATGTAAACTGCATATCGAAGATACCAATATGATAATAGTGAACAAGCATGTGATGGAGGGACAAAGTCCACCAGTACGCCCCCTGTTTCGGTTTGTTCGTCACACAGTGGGGAAGTACTTTTATTATTGACGGGACACGTATCACGCAGATTTAAAGGTTATTATATTTTCACCAATAGTTTGATGAGAAAATAATATGTTGTTTTATATGATTATTGCTATTAGGTTTTAGATAAGCGGTCGCAGTTATTTCGTAGGCTTTACAACGAGTGTATCTCGCGCATATTATATATTGCATTTGGTGTGGTATTAAAACACATACACATTAGTTATTCATTAGTGCTAAATAAAGCGTTTACTAAGTAAGGGTTAAAAGCCCGAACCACAAGAACATTTATTTCTGGTGTGTTTTTCTAAAAACAAAACACAGCAGTAATATCTAACCATTGTATTGCACATACGCATTTAAGAAAGCCAATCTAATGAACATCAGAATGACATAAACACGTCGGATGATTTTTTTTTTCTAATGTGGGCTAGTTTATTTGTCAATTCATGGACATCGCGGGGGCTTCATAGTAGACACAATCGGAAGATGTGTACAACAAACATTTTAAATGTTATTATAAGAGGCTTAGAATAAACGAAGATCGCCTATATTCGAGTGATTATAATCATTACTCAGATCAAGATGAAGTAACAACAATCAAATTATGTAATAATATCGTACACAAATGTTTTCCCAACAACAGCAAGCAACTAGGCTCTGGTACCGTAATTGGGGTTTAATGGGTCGGAAATTAAACCATAACAAACTGTTCAAAAACACAATGAACTGAAGAACTAACGTTATACTAACATTTATTAGGCACAAACACACTATCAAATTTTATGAATATCATTATTTATGTGTACGATATATATTTCACTTTCTAATGTGGGATACAAAAAAATATGATACCTGTTTTTTTCTTAGCTTAACGTTTATTCTGCTCTGGCTCAGGCGACGTATTGCAGTCAATATACAACATTTTCAACGAAGAGGAGCATTTGTATCGAAAAGTTGTTCAATATGATAATAGATTAATGTAGAGCTTATGGAAAAATCTTCAAATAACTTTCATTGCGTTTGCATTGGAATAAGCTAGGTGACAACATATAAGCATTTTCAGTGGTGAATGTTTGTACACCGTTTCCGCCTCCGGTAAACCCGCCCATAGAACCCTACAGATTTGTTGGAAATTACAACTACACACGTGTTCATAAGCATACACTCCATACCATTGAACTTGATCTGTTGCACTATTCATTACGGCTTCTTAATCACAAGTACACAAGTGTACATACTTACTTACTATATCAGTATATCTTGCCGGTTACACGGTGCATTTATCACACATATATGAAGCTCTGATGCTAAAATAACAATTTAGTAATTATATTGGCGGCAACCCGATCTCAATTTATGTGTACTGCTGTTGAAGTTGAATTGAAACACCATGAGATAATACCAGTTTTATGTTACTTCAGAGTAATGCTGTGTCCATTTGGAAAAATATTCTTTATGCATATTGTTATTGCATATAACACCCTTATATGAAAAAACGTATAGCCGGTTCCATCTTAGAATGCTTTGCCTTCACTGCACTATTTCCCAAAGTTTAACATTTCTACGTTAAGTTTTTATTATTAATTAATACTTATACTTACGAACACCGAAACATGGAAACAACTTTCAATTCGACAAAACGTTTGTGTGTAAGCCGTACATACATCATGTACAGTGTTCGTACCATTGTGTCGTGTTAGACGTCATCTAACCAAAAACTTGAAGATACGTTTTGCAGTTGTTAATATGCTAATTACATTGTTTGTTTCTTGTAAAGCTGTTTATCAAGCATTGCTGAATAAAAATAGTACTGATGATATGCAAATATAGCTGATAGATTAATGGACAAGTATTAGTATGTGTTAAAGCGTCATACCCGTTCAATTGATAAGATAGTTACATAATTTAAACCAATGTTGAGCATTCTATTGGCACATCTACATTTACGGAACCGTTTACAACTGTCACTTTTAAACGCTGAGTCAAATATCATATTAATAAGTAATGAATTGCATAAAACATTATATCTTGAAATACTATATTTTATTAAAATTCTAATCGTTTTTTGACATGTAAAGAATTTGAAAACAAATCGATGCAATACTATGCCCAAAAAGATCTTAAAAAACGATGAAAAATAGAAAATAGTCGAATTTGTCATAAGGACATGTTTCCAATTTGGTGATACTCACTTGGTAATCCGAAATGGTATCGAGGAAATTAGTACGAGGATAAACTTTCTTACAAATATGAAGCAATCAAAATATTATTGGTTTAGCATCAAAACACATATTCGCAATAAATGCGACCAGTTTTGTTTATTCGCATTAGGCTTTAATAACCACCAAAACAAACACAAAAACAATATCTATACACGGATATCAATGTTCAGATATAGTGCTATTTCTTTTTGTCAAAAAACACCTTTCGACGGGTTTTATTTGTTTGCGTATTATGTCGACAAAACATGTTAAGCTCGTGTTGAAATTATTCAGTCAGAATGGCCTGTAGCATATACATTTTGACATGTTTGTTGTTATGGTGCCGATTTCGTGATAAATGGCACGCTTGTTTTATCTTTTTTCATGCATTTCTGCTGATTAACTGTTTTCTCACTCCATGTTGTACACAATATAATGAGCATTTTGCAGATAGTCATGTGAACACATTTGGCACGTATGAGCTCCGGTTTTCAAATTTCCGTCCCTCAGAACAACCTTACTATTAGGTCACGGAAACGGTATTGTATGTCCTGTCATTGTATTTAGTTATCATTATGATACCATCATTCAATATATTGTGTATTGTAATGTCTTCAGACATGTTAGACATTAACTTATTGAAAATTAAAGAAACTGCATCAAGTAAAACGATCAGGTGCATCGGATCAGGTACGCACACATTAAATCAATACAAGTTCCCACTCAATCGAGTATATTATTTTAGTTTTATGTAAGTTTACGGTTTCTTACTGACCCAGCACGGTGTGTTGCAGGATCATTCAATTTTTATTCAATTCAAAATATACGTCCGTTTATAACACCGGATGAGATCAGGTAGAAGCCTTGAAACAAAGTGTTCTTATCTGCTACCATTCTTTCCATGGCATCAACGTACAAGCATGGCAACGTAAGGTTTAATGTATTTGATGACTTCATATTGTTACAATTCCATGCAAAAAAATACATTTGGTTGCCGGATACGAAAAAAAAAAACGTTCAGCAAGTGAATGTACTTAGGTTATAAACACGAGTATCATGTACAAGGTTAGACATGTTTCATATGAAACGTATCTGTAATATGAACAGAAGCCTTCTCTTTCGCAATATAATTTGTAAAGCAATAAAAGCACATTGGCAAACCTATTTCCGTTCGTATTACTGCAACTAATTAAAGTGCTCCAAACATGTCAATGATGCACAGCGTATACTTATACATACACATTCGTGATCGTGTTAATATTATTGACTTATCCCAATTGCGTGGCAATGAATTGCACTATTGCTAACATTCGTGTCCTTATCTGCAGCACCGTGCAGATGGCTGAAGGTGGTATCACACGTGATGAACAAGGATGGATCCCTAGACAAGGCAGTGAAGCCGGCCAACAAGCCCTTGTAAGACGACCTGTCGTGTGCAGTTTTTGCAAATGAAAATGACGTTTAAGGCGGTGTTTCCCCCAACAGAAGTCACTCGCGTAGGGTATTACAAACAACATTTAATTAAGATAAATGGCTCATGAAATTCTAGTAAAGGCATTTATGTTTAAATGACATAAAATATTTACGCATGATGCATGCCCATTGTTGGCCCCACATTAAATACTTACTTATTTTTATATAGATAAAATCAACTAGCCATACGCAGGAATCGTTTATAATCAATCGGTCTCAACACATTTCAAACTCCGAAAATACTTTTTTTAACGGATATATCTATTTCCATTTTCATTTTAAAGCTGCACGATGTTTCCGATTGTGAAAATTATTTTTAGAACGGTTAAAGTGTCAAGTTGATTTATTATAAAAAATATGTTCTCACATTTAAAGGATAAATACTATTTCTTGTTTAAGTATGCAGCTTTAATCAATCGAAAATGCGATTCATATAAATGCGTTATAAACATGAGTACTTTGTTTGTACAGTTTCAGAAAAAAAATGATATATAAATTTTGTGGTAATGGAACGGTCATTTATTTCTCAAGTGTCTTCATTTGAATCGTGGTGATTTGCTAAATTATGGGTTGCAATATAGAAAAACTTCATATATCGAAAACCGTATTATTGAACGAGCGAACATACAAATGAACATTTGGACGAATTTCACAAGTTATTCTTTTGAAAATGACGACTCGTCTGATGGCCGATAAAGGCTAGTCGGGCTATAACGGCATCATCAATTATTTACAGCAGTTTTATGTAAATAAAATGCATGTTAATGTAGTGTTTTAAATAAGATACAAGTACACTTATCATTTAATATTTGCTGATATAATAGCATCATATAAATGTATTCAAATGTTAGTTTTGGTTATTCATTTATGACTTTGATATCATCAAACGGTTAATGTCGTGTAGCATGTTTGCATTTAATTGCCAAGTATTTCAGGTTCATTTGGAAAATGCCTCCGTGGAGCCATGTAATGTAATGAGCTGGCTTGGCTATGGACAGGAAATAAGACAGGCGCGAGTAGACGCATACAGAGAGTATGACATGCTTATAACTGCAGTGCATGCTGGAAAGACAACGTTTATTACGGGTAGCAAGGCTGAGGGGCTGACCAACTACATGGAAAATGATACAGACGTGATGCATGTACAAAATAGTGTCATCTGTTTAGAAGAAGGTGTCAATGCCAGTACTCTTCATCAGGAGATAACCGTGTTGCGATCATACAGCCGTATGAGTTACCCCGGACACTGTAGACTACTATTAGAGGGACGCGGTAATACGATTGCCTCGATAGTTAACGATGCGTTTTGTGATGATGGATATGGTCGGGAACACCTGAGCAGTGACTTATATGTTAATAAAGTGTTTAGCGTTCAATTCCCGGAATACGTGGTGAAGTATGACCGTGCGGGACCGTCAATGCCGAGTACAACGGGCGAAGGATTAAACAGAGACTTAGTAGATGCATTTCGTTATGACTGCCCCAACATCTTATCAAAATGGGCCGCAAGACCTCGTCATTGGCCAACGCGAGAAGCCGTTCAGCAAGTCGTATCACATGGAGCAGTTGTTACGCCTGTTGGACTCAAAGGCAGTGAATATAAACATGTTGAATGGAGAGTTTGCTTTAACGCCGGGGAGATCGAACTAGTAAACAATCTTCATGACACTCAAGTTCAATTGTATGTTTTATTGAAAATGGTAAAGACAGATGTATTAAATCCACGTCAGAAAGAGGTTTCATCGTTCACGTTGAAAAACATTGTATTTTGGTTAGCGGAAAATAATCCTCAGTCATTGTTCCATGAATGAAGTCTGTTGCACTGGTTGCATGAAGGATTGGATGCGCTAAGAGTTGCGTTGGTCTCTCGCGAGCTGCCGTATTACATGATTCCCGAAAGAAATCTGATGGCAGCCTGTGGACTGAAGGAGGAACAGCAGCGCACATGGATATCGACGATTACGGACATGATACATAAAGGTCCCTGGATGATACTAAGACTTCCAAAGATACGACAAGCATTGATCGCACACCCTGAACCGTTCCGATGGTACAACAGGAGGAGAATGGAGATGGAGTTGCTGATGCTTATGTTTCAAAACAGATATTTCTTCTGCACACAGAAGTGGGTGGTTGCTGCGACAGATGTTATTCTGCAGAGCATAGAGAGACGCATGGATGAGATTTGCAATGAGGTTGGTTTGAGGATGATAATTGAAGGCAGTCGAGTTAACAACCGGCACAATGTTATGGCTAGACTGTTGATGTAAAGCATTTACCGTGATACATAAACCAATTAATATGCACTGGCAACACTCATTTATAAATTGTGAATACTTGTATCCTTCGAAATAGGAGCATAGAAGAACATTCTAATTTAATATGCAGGAGACTCTCCATGGCCACTACACCTCTATCTACATCGGTGGAAGACAGATCTCCAACTTGAAATTCGCTGATGACATTGACCTCATAGGTGGCACCAGAAGTGAACTTCAAGATCTCACCAACAGACTATATGATAGAGCATGAGCATACGGGATGGAGGTCAGCGAGGAGAATTCGAAGATCATGGTGAACAGCAAGACCAACACCAGTGCAGACATAACCATATACGGCGAGAATCTAGAAGAAGTGACATGCTTCAAGTACGTGGGTGCACCTTTGTCCAAGGATGGTACAAGTACCGCTGTGGTCCGAATATGAATTGCCATGGCGACCGCAGCGATGGCCAGACTGAGCAGGTTGTGGACAAGCAGGTCCACCAGCTTCCCCACCAAGTACAGGCTCTACAAGTCCCTCGTAGTATCCATTATTCTCTACGGCTGCGATACCTAGACGTTTCACGCGGACACAGAACGCAGGACAAATGTGTTACAGCATTTGAACATAAAATACTGCCCCGCATCTCCTACACGGAGCACATGGCCAACGAGTACGTCCGGAACATGACTGCAACACTTGTTTGTCTAAAAGAGCCCCTACTGGCGACCGTCAAACGACGAAAGCTTGCATGGTTTGAACACGTCACCAGGCATGACTCTCTGTGCAAGACTGTTCTCCAGGGCACGCTAGAGTGAGGTCGACGTCGAGGCCGTAACACGAAAAGCTGGATGGACAATATAAAAGAGTGGACACCCCTTCCCATGGATGAATTACTCTAAGCAGCAAACACACGACCTGACTGGAGGAGGACTTCTGTATCGTCGTCCATCATTCCCCTAACGCCCAAACCGGTCAAGGGATTGATGACCATGATGATTAATAATGCTCCTTTTTATTCACATATTACCATCACATTCTTACGCCGATGACGGTTATAATACATATCTCATGTGAAAATATTGAGTTTTATAATATACTTGGCACATGTATGAATATTTTTTTATTTGCAAAACTACATTACTGTCATCTGTTTACGGATGAAGAAGCACATTTCTCGAAATTCATACAACAAGACAATATAGTCAAAGGAAGAATGCAATCATTTCTAAACAAGTATACTTTCTTGAATATATTTAAAAATACATTTTTTTTTACACTTTAACACTGAATGAATACCCATCAATAGAAAAAGTGTTGTTATACATGTGCGATAAAATGAATAAATGAATGTACTTGAGTTGTCAACCAGCTAGTACTTTTCACTTCCGAGTAAGTTTACAACCATATACATTTTAGATGCAAATGTATGTTTTTTTATCAAATCAGGTAGATAAGCATTTTAAAATTGATTTAAATGATTCACAAACCAATATACAGTATTTTTTGCGAGTGTTTGGTGGAAGCGTCTAATGCACATTGACCCAAAATAAAAAAATACCACATTGTCCATAATGCAACGCGCATAAGCACACAGGTTAATTGAGAAGCGTCAATGTACACAATGGACACACTGTATAATGTGGTGTTCACACATCAAATGTTGAGCATGTTAACATTCGGCATGTTTCACCGTTCTGCTATTCTATGTAACCGAATAACATATTCGTTTAATCTACACAAAAATAGGTTCGTTCACATACGGACCATTTCAATAAGTTAGTAATTGAAAATTCGATTCGGGAAATTAAAATGGAGTTTAATATGCATTTTTTTTTTATAAAAACGAGCATTTGGTATCTAAAAACATCTATGTTACCAGACCACATCTGCCGTTGAAATTTCGGCAATTTCTATAATGAACACTGTTTTTTAATTGTTTAACTTTATTTTACTAAATATCGTACGAAATGTTCGTTGTTTTTGAGTAGTAATGGGGCTTTAAGACTTTTTCAAATTGTATAGTACTGTAAATAAAAACATTAAATGCCATTACAAAATATACAAAGCGTGAACAATTTCATTTATTTCCAAATTTAAAATTCCTATGTATTATACATTATAAAAACCTTGTCTGTTATTCGAACGTTGTGTTGAGTATTTACTTCCTGATCTGTGTATGCACCATGCAAACACGTTCTTTACGATATGAGTTTTTTTTGGAACTATCCATCATTTACATGTTTACACATACATTTGCACAATTGAACTAATCTTTATGGAAACTTTGTTACATTGTGTATCCTGAATATCAATGCGTAGGTGAGGCATATCAGCTGATCAATGTGAACTATTTTGGGCCGATTGCTTTTATTTTAAAATGATGTACAACACTATTCAAGCGTGTAGGCAGTTAATGATACTTCTATATAAAAACGATATTTTTAATAATGTTATGCAACATCTAAAAGTCTCAATTGCAACATGGTTACGGCAAATTCATTTGTGCAAACGTCGGTGCCCATAAAAGTGAAGGTGGAAATTAAAATGTGTATGATGAAACAAAAACATGTTTTCTATTTGTTGATCAAGGTTTTAACAGAAAAAAATGTGTATTCTCAAACGTTGTATTTACCTTGAACAACATTTGTGTGCTTATGTTTTAAATGATACGTGTTTACCTGTATCATTCAATGTTATCAATGTATTTAGGTCGATCGATATATATAGTGTTTACTTTGCGTTGTATGTGAAATACAGAGTGATGCACCGTCCAACTACACATGGGAGTATTACAGCAGAATATTGATACCCGATAAAAGAGCTACCTGTAATTTTAGAAAGTCATCACCACTATGGTTGAAAATAAATGGTACTGTAGTAGTTATTGACGTAGTTATATTTTTTAGTTATTATAGGAGTAGCACGTGTTGTTGCTGTTGTTGTTGTTTTTGTTGTTGTTCCTGTATAACTTCTTAATTGCAAAACTTTGAATCGACGGATTAACGTTTCTAAATAAGAATGGGCTAAAATCCCAGTTAAATGCATGCACGAAAGGTTTCTTATAATGCTTCCTCGCTTTAATTCGTGATATTAACAGTTGATCGTGAAATAAATCGTACATGGTGAGATACATTTTTTACATGGCTTCAGTCCGATCCCATGCAGTGAAACTGACATTCCTTTAATTGATAATGGGCAAGTTTATAATAATGGTATATTTGTGCTTTCAAACAGTTTATGTATACTAAAGCAGTTGTTTGTGAGTGTGACGTCTTAATGTGAATAATTATATACATATGTTT